>JBCFYV010011172.1:121436445-121680108 GCA_039000515.1 Timema cristinae
CAACGGATACCAAGTACTGACCCAGGAGACCCTGGATAGTCTTTGCTCGACAGGACAATGTGGTGGGACACTTCCAGACCTCCAGTGCTTTCATCAATACAGTAGACTACACCCTGAGAACTGAAACCACAAAATTACGGAAAATAAGCCTACTCTTAGTTCTTTTGAAACTTGAAATTACTAAGTTTTTTCTAACACAAAAATAAAAACCTGTATTTCAATTTCACTTGAAATAAAAGGAAAAATATGAGAAATAATTAGATAAGTACTCGGGAAAGGAAAGGCAAGTGGTGATGGGAGACCTTAATGCCCAAGTTGGGTAAGAGAGAGAAGATTACGAGGAAGAGTTGGACAGCGATTTTCCAACTTTGCTCTGCGGAACCCCTGGGATTAAATTAAAGCCAAACCATAGTAAAGTCATTCTTTATGAAATGTGAATTGTAATGACAGTCTTTTTCAATTATAGATTATCTAAAAAATTATTCTAATATTCTTATCATAGCAAAAATGTGTTTTGTCTTAAAAAAAAAGCAACTTAAACAATTGAAATATAATTATTTTATCGCCCTTTTAAAATTATATAAATTATGTTAAGTACTATGTTTATTTACCCTAACAGATAGATTTTTCAGAAGAAGAAAAACAACGGCGCTTAATTACACATGAAAAACAATCACCCGTATACTCGGTCAAAATTAAAACCTCCAGCTTCCCATTTACAACAATACATTCTAAATAAAAAGACTGGTGCCTTAAACTGTGTGCCCATCGGTGAGAGTTTCTCAAGTTTGGAAGTAAGCTTGTACAATTTAATGTATATCAATAGCGCAGAATGGAATATAGAAATAATATTTTGGCTATGGAAATAACTACATAAAGTAGCATATTCAAAATATGAAAAATGACACCTGGACATGGGTCCCACGTTAGATTATCGTGTCCAGGTGTAATTTTTCAATATACAAATATTTCTCAAATTTGTCACAAGAAAGCAAAATCTAAGCAGTACTTTACTTAGTGTGCTTACTTTTTTCTTCCAAATGCAATTAGACGATATTTGTGATTCACAGAAGCACAAGTAGCATCTTCTATATTCTGTGCCCATATTCCTTGAACTTGCTGAAAAGACAAGATTACGTTTAAGTTACACCTGCACACCTAAAGTATAACTATGATGTATAATTGTAAAACTCTTTTTTATCCATGAAAAGACTTTTTTAATTTATAAATATTCTATAAGTTAACAAATAGACACAAATAAATAATTTTAAGTTTTATTTATAAAGTGTCTTACTACCCAACTGGGTTATAAGCCTTTTATTTAAAAAATTCTCAAATATTATTATTAGGGCTGGACAAATGTTGATTACCAATTCAATCTTTGGCCAATTATGACACAACTGATTAAGCTGATGAAGACAACTGTTGAAAGTACTAATCATTTATTTAATAATAATTTATAAATGTGTTTTACTAAATTCCCCCCCCCCCACCCCACCCTTATATATAGCACTAATTTATAAGATAAATAAATTAAGCAGACATTCTTGTGAGATAATGTTAACAACTTAATATACTATTTAACCGGACCATGCAAATTGCCAGGTTTACTATATGATTAAATCCTAGATTATGTTTTGCATTAGCTTAGTTTAAGAACTACAATTTCTATAACCTTTAAAATATGCCAAAGGGTATACATCTTATGTTATTTTTAGTATATTTATAATATTGAAAGTATTGCATATTCAAAGAGTTTTAAATTTCCTTTATTAAAAGCGAGTACAAATAATTAACCACCGCAAAACTATAGTTAATGTATAAAGTATGACTACAAGCATTATAGGTAGGTTTATTAGAAAGTACAAAATAAAATGCAAAATTTAACTAATGATAGTAAAAATATCTTACCATGTTTTCATCTGCAGACGTTCCAGGCTGTGTCTGACAAAGCATAAACATTAAAACAAAAGAAAATAAAGCTTGCCACAAAATTCAAACCATGCAAGCGTGAATATTTTTGCAAGTCCTCCTTAGCGAGATGGCTAAAGCTATATTCACACACTGCAACAAAATGCAATTTAACCTTTTCTGCTATTATTATGTGATAGCTTCCTTGTTAATCAACACCTCAACTACGTTGGTAGCGTGACTTCCTACTGAGATAGGAGTCCCGGGTTTAATTCCCAGCATGGCCGAAAAATGTATCATTAGTAAATATGGGTTTACCCTTTCACTATGATAAATCAACAGCCAGGGACAGGAAGTTGTGCCTGTCCTAGTCTTAAGTTAGATCATAAGGCAAATGAAACTACAACAGGCCTAACAAGCAGTAGTGAAAAAAACACGACTTGAATAAAAAAGTGACCCAGGCCACAGGCTGGAAACAGTAATGGATGTAAAAAAAAGTTTTCTTGTTACTCAATCAGGTACCAAGATATTAATTATCATAAGTGGATTGTGTCTTAATATTTGTCCTGTCTCACCGCATATTTACAGTTTTAGGGATGAGGAAGGTAGAATTTTGAGTAAACATTTAAATGTGTATGAATAAAGAGAGGAAAACAAGTCAGAAAAAAAATCCTCAGTAAAAATAGCCAGGATATGACAGTGAACTCCCCCATCATCAACAAACCACACAATACTAGTTTGTTGCCTCAGCCTGCACACCCAATGATGGGAGTGTCACTATTATTTCTAATACCTTATTTTTTAAGCATTTGGGATGTATGCAGCTTTTACTTCAAGGAACTACTCTTTACAGTGAAATCCGAACCCCTCGTCTCCTGCCTGTTAAATATCACCTTAAAGTCTCTAGGTCTAAGTTGATCAATCAGTACTTGAAAGTGATGCCTCATTTATATTTGAAGGGGTGATGTTTTAGTTATTTGGGAAATATATTAAAACTGGCCTATTTGTGTATATAATGGTTTGAACTTCCGAATTTGACCTTGAAACTCCAGATTTGATATAGAGAAGTAACACTGCGTCTTACATGATCAGGCGGTTTGCTTATGTACTAATTATGCTAATAGTTTTATGGATTAGGAAGGTTATACTTATATAAAGTGTACCCACATTTACATGGAGGAAGAGTGGAAAACAATTTTGGAAAAACTACATTCAGCACACCTGACCGAGATTCTAAACTCAATCTCCCTGTCATCAGCAGCTCAGTCCATTGAGAGACTAGAGCGTTAGACCATTCAGCCACCGAAGAGGTTCAGATATGATATAGTATGAATCTTCACTGGGTGTCGTTTTTTACATTGTAGTTTTTTCTTACTCCTCACAAATGTTGGTGCCTATTTTGTCTTAAATGGTCTCCTCATCCCCACTATATTAGATTTTTTTTTCATTTGGTGTTAAAAGTATCAATGAAAAAATAGTGTGTGTGTGCACAAAAAATTAATGAAAACATCTTATTAATTTTAACACGAGTAAATGTCCGACACCTTAGCTCAGCCAGTGGCATGTCTTTTACTAAGTTAAAGGCCCCCGGTTCAATTTCCGGCATGGCTGAAAAATTTATCACTGGATTTACTCTTTCAAGGCCGGAGATTGAATGTGATGCCTATCCTGGTCTTAAGATAGATTATAAGGCATATTATGTTGCGATAGGACTAGCAAGCCGATAGTGGAAAATACATGGCTTGAATAAAAAAGTGACCTAAACCATAGACTGGAATCAGTAATGGATGTAAGTAAATAAATGTATGTAGTATGAATAAATCAATACTAATGTTTTAAAACTTATGAAAATAAGTAGCTGAATCAAAATGTGTATATTTTAAAACTTGAGAAATAAAATTAAATTAATAATCCCAAACAAAGTATTCAAAAATCCTTACTTTTGATCGACGGAACTAGCTTAATCAAAATATCTAGTTTCTGTAATGTGAACCAAGGTAATAATAAAATGAACAGATTCAATGATTAACTCATCACAGCTTGTTGCATAGTGTTGACATAGCTTTAGTCTAAATCATACATGCGAATAGAGCTAAACACATAACATAAAAATTAAATTCAACACAAGGTATTATGGAATCATGTGGTTTTCACAACTTTCAAAATACTAATGTGAAGCATAAACTTTAATTATTTCTTTAGGCAATTAATAATTCATAGCAGCATCTTTCATTTACTCATTTGCTGAATTTCAATATTAGATTCTGTGAAGCAACGTAACAGTAATATCAGATATTTGATACAAATGTAAAACATTCTTGAATTAAAAAAAAAATCCCCATAATAATACAATCTGAATAAATGAAACAGCTAGTGTTTAAAATCATAATTTTGTATAAATTCGAATCAGGTGTGAGTTTATGGGAACATAAGTGCCGAAAACTAGCCTGAAAAATGAAAACAATTCAAATATATTGTCCATAAAAGGGGAAAAGAAGAAGATATGTAATATACAAATGAAGGTAAAAGTGCTTGTTTCAAATATTAAATCCATTTAACCGTGGTGCTGAAAATTTGGTCAATATTTTGTTTTCTATTAGAGATCAATTTGACAGTAATTTAGAAGGGGGAAAAAAACCACAAATTAATTAATTTGTTAGTAAAAATAAAGATTGGCGAAAGAATAACTAAAAACCAGATGGTCCCAAGTACCATTTCAAAAATTAGTTTTAACACTTGCTATGGCAAATAAAGGGTTTTATTTAATACTAAAAAAATATATATACATGCAAAACATGTTTATAAATTAAAGTGATAATTCAATGCCCACATAAATGTGCATAAAAAGTAAAATGCAAATATCAAATAACTCAAAATTATACATCACACATATAGATTCTTGATTATAGAACTTGAACAAAGCAAATAAACATTTTTCTAAACTTACATTTGGGTCAAATCGCAATGAAGAAGCTGTTAGGAAAGCTGCTCGTCCATCATTAAGCACAATTGCAAATCCACCTACAAGAGGTGAATATTCTATATCTACTACATATGTGTTTGCCTCCACAATGGGTATTGCTAGAAAAAAGGAAAAGTCACAAAACATTGATAAGAAATTTATTATAAGCAAAGCTGAATTTTTGCTACAAACAAGTTATTTTAGAATCATAGCAAAAACTTGTATTGATTTACTGAGGGGTAGCAACAAATTAAAGGAATAAGCATAACATAGTTTTCATTTGATCCTATCCCTATTTCCAGTAATTTCTTTCATATACAAAGTAAAAATGGCGCCAAACTGTTATTAAATTTAACATTGAAAGGAGGATAGAAGTGCAAGGGCTACACACTTACCAGAAAACTGTAGGCCTCAAAGTGCACAATTAAAACAACAACCAAACACATATTTATATAATTTTCGGAGCACGTCAGTCCTCTTAATCAGTATCATCAACAATTGTTTCCAGCCTGTGGTGGGGTCAGTTTAGTAAAATGCCATCTTCCTCTATCTTTCCCCTATTCTTCTCCTCTCACTTGAACACTTTATGTTATCTGCTCCAGCCATTTTTTTTCTTGGCCTTTCTTGTGGTCTTTTCATAACATACTTCATTTTCAACATTTTCTTTGGCATCCTATCTTTTCCATCCTCATTATAAGCCCATACCATCTCAATCTTGCTTCCTATACTTTATCATGTACTCCTTGTAACTGGATAGGGTTTATATATTAGCGAGCCGAGCAAGTTCCACCTACGAAGATGGGAAGAATTGCCTGTTTGTGGCTTGGTCAGACAATTTAGGGTGAACCAGAATGTTATGGAGATTGGGGGGGAGTTTGAATGTGATTCTTGGAGCACTGCTGAGAAGATTTAGTTTGAGAGGTGATGAGGTTAAGATATTGTAGCCTGTGTTTAGTATAAATCTGAGTTTGTCTAGTCCTTCATAAGACTGGGTGGTGATGAGCAATGTGTCATTGGAAGGTTGTTTCTTGATAGGCACTTGATTGAATAGGGCTCTGTTTAGTTGACTGTTGACTATGTGTTAAGGGTATCCTCAGGTTGTGAAAACCTTGAAGAGATGTTGACATTGCTTGTTAAGGTATTTTTCCTCATAACATATGTTTAGCTCTGGTAGCTAGGCTTCAGGGTAGAGAGCGTTTCACATGAAGAGGATGGTTGCTTTGAAAATGGAGGTATTGTGGATGGTTGGTGTCTTTGGTGTCGACTGAGGTGTTTATGTTTCCCTTGTGAAGGTTCAGTTCCTGATACAACAATATGGCAGGGTGTTATGAAATGATTAAAGTGACTCTGAAGGTGCTAATGTTATTCAAATTATTCAGGGAATGTAGTAAATTAGTTTCAAAATCTGTCCAAATCATGAAGCTGTAGTTAATAGATCTCATCCATAGGGTGGTTACAAGGGTTCGAATTACAAAAAGTTGGCCTCTAATTTTATCATGAAGAGGTTCAAGGTTTTCTTTCATGTATAATAAATATTATGTACACTTTGTTTACCATAAGAGGTAGCAGCAGTCTTTTCTTTACAGATTACACTATAAAGTTATAAACTATACTATAGTAAAAATGTTCATGGTAGCATTATATAACATCCATTATTCACAATACAGAGCCCTAACTGACACAACAGGCTCTGCCATATCAGGGTGGCTACAAAACATATTTTACAATATTCCCTGACTTTTCCAGGTATTCCAGGAAACATTTTTCAATCTTTCCCGACTACTTTTTTCCAATCTTAATGATGGACGATGACTTATTATTGATCACATATTAAAAAAAAATTGTATCTACTAAACATAAACAGTTTTATCAGTTATTTAAAAAATTAAAATGTTACTTTATTTAAGTATTATTAACTTTTGTTTTAGTGTTTAGCTGTGAGATTAATGGGATATGTTAGACATATTTTTTAATTCCTTGACATTTTCCTGTTTTCCCTGTCATCCAAAAATTCCCTGACTTTTACAGGTTTTCTCTGTTTTTCCCTGTCTGTAGCAACCATGCATATGCGCTAAAACACACTTAAACAAACCAAAATGATTCACACTTATTGCCGCTGCCTCAGCAACTAAAACAATATCAAAATGGTTAATTCTAAGCACAAAAATGACTTACAGAACTTATTCTCCACCAGAAATGTTGATTGAGTCCAATGTTGTAAAGAAAAACTTCCCATCCATGACCAATTTTTCAAAAAATGTTTTTTTGACAACCTCTATAGCCCCATAATGCTTGGTCAAATAGTTTGTACACAACCTGTACAGTATAACTACAATATTGCACTTTGTCAAAAGCACAAAAATGTTCTCTCGTCTCTTACCATATAATTTAGATCCCAAATGGCAACTCAAATAAGTACCAACTACCAATAAAGGTATAAAAAAATGATCGACAAACTTGAAAGTTGGACAGACTAGATGGACACTCCTAAAGTAAAATTGACTTTTTTTTTCTTGGCATGCTTTGGAACAGCCACTCTAAAACCATTGATGAAACTGGAAAAAGATAAATTATACTTTTTTATTTGTATTACTGAACAGTGTCAGTAAAATAAGTCTGTCAAATTTAGAGATATATATATAAAAATGAAAATGAATGGATATGTTATATGAAGGTATTAAACTAGCTAACCTACACACATATAGAGCCAAAAATTAAGAAATATAAATCAGTGAGTGATAATATATAATAGCCTACTTATCGATTGCTAGATATATCATGATGAAAATTGTTGACAAAATTTAGTTTAACTTTTTTAGCAACTTGATTAAAACAGTTATATTTAGATCATACTAATTCCAATTGTATTAATTTGGTTAACAAATTGGGGACAAAATCAGTCCAGGACCTGTCATATTTCAGGGATAGTCACCAAAATTCAGGGACAAGTGGTCACCTTACCCTAGACTGATTAGCTGTCAACTAACCTTTTGATACCTGCTGATCAATGCAGAATGGTACCCTGCGTAAGTCCAGACAGTAGTCTCTATTCTCAGAGCCATCCCATCTATACCTGAGAATGTGGCCACGGGTGGTTGCCAGCATTAGCTCGTCACGAATGCAGACCATGCTCGTTATTCCCCCCTCCACACCAACTTCTTTGTCCTGAATTTAAACATACAGTAACTCACACAAATTGAATATAAACTGGCTGCAGATAGTCAGTTGATCAGATTAGTTAATTTGAAAGGCAATTTCAGCAGTTTGGGGCTAATTAAAGTAATAATACAAGCTTACAAAACTAAAACTAAACAAAGTTTAATGATGAAGTTTTGTTTAAAACAAACATAGCTTTGAAGCATTAAATGTCCAACAGCATGCCATGTTTGTCCAAAATAATGATAATAATATTCTAAAGTATAAAAATAAGCTACACATATCCTTTTTTAAGTTCTATCACTTGCTCCAGAACAATTCGGCAATCACAACTATTCAAGTGTTTGTTCCTTTTGTATGTTTCTATCCACCTAACCTGAACCTTCTTCCAAACATAATAAAAATTATTCAAGTAAGATGTAGGCGTGTGTGGGATTTCCGTGGGAAAACATCTTTTGTAATCCAGAAAAGTTCGGGAATTGCTTTGTTCTATATTTAATTTACTTTTAAACTTGCTTTTCATTTTTCTTACTATTTAAATATAATTAACAAATTAAATATTGTCAATGTTTTAAGGAACATAATATTAACAAATTTAGAAATAATTAGTTTTACATTTTTAATTCTCGTTGTAGTCTTGAAGTAAGGAATTCTGAAATTCCCATTCCCAATCTCGTCTCAAACAAAAAAAAAAGTCAATATTCCACACCCCTAGTAAGACTATTATAACTATTCAACTCAAAAAAAGGAAGTTTTAAATACTCTAAATAGTGTTTGAAATTCTTTAAAACATGGAGAATATTTTTATTCTGAATACAATGTTTTGTGAATAGTTTAGGGATAGGACCCTCAAATCTTTAAGGATATTTGAGATTCAAGGATTCGAGACTCAAAGCATTAATTTTTTTCTCTCTAATACTTCTTGTTGGTGGTTAAAATTCAATATAATTATAGCATAAACTTAACAACCAGTAGACCAGTAATTTAACACTTGACTGAATGTATTAATGTTATAATGAATGGAATATAAAAAAAAAATATTAACATTTAATTACTGTTTGTATTTTATATAGTATATTAGCTTTATTTATATTTCCTATGTTTATTATGTTTTCTCCAAGATTCAGATTCAAGATTAACTGAGCTAATAAAACATTTTTATTCCTCATGTACCATGGACTTATCTAGGCATATTTCTTCATGAAGAGTCGACGGAAAATGTACTTAACTAATATGGCTAAAGTTTCTACTTACTGTATTAGAGAAAGGTGTCATTAAATCTGAGAAAATACACTTTTAACAACTTCCACTGTTTTAACTCACCAATGCTAGATGAAGTGAAGGAATGACTTCTTTAATAAACAGCTCTGCGCTGTCACGTCTCAAGTTAGCATGAGGTGAATCCACTTGCTCGTACAAACCTTTCTGATCAGTCTGAACACCTAGATTGTACAACAATAGATGGCCACCAGACGTCTGTCAACAATACAAAAAGTATTTAGTCAATATATATTTGAATATAATCAATGATTTGAAAACTAAAAAAAAATGAAACCACTAGTATGTTATTATAGCACTGTATCTTACTACCCATTGGGAATGTACACCTATGTTCTAATTATTTTTATGTGTTAGGGTTGTGGGCTGAACTGAGGGGTAGTGCACCTGGATTTGTGTGGAGGGATAGGGATTTTTTTTTTACAAAAATCACGCTTAGTAAGCCCAACTCGTATTAAGCCCCAATAATCCCATCATCAGCAGTCGAGTCTATTACAAGAATGACACCATAAGCCTGAGGCCAATGAAGTGGCTCACTAATATGTTAAGCTCTAAGTTATGTCAGCACTTATTCCACTGTAGGCTACCAGTGGTTCTCAAACTATTTTTAGAATTTACTCTTGGTCATGACTAAAAGTTACCCTCACGATAAAGTTTTAAATGACAAATGTCAAGTAACGAAAGGAAAAATATTCCCTCAATCACCTCGAAAATTCCATGCCATGTTTGTTTCTTCACCACATTTGGTTCTCTTGTCATTTTTCCCATTTTTCTTTGAGAACTGCTTGCATAGGTACCCCTAGGGGCACATGTACCTCGGTATGAGAACCATTGCACTATAGCTTCGTTATTCAATGTAGGCTAGTCTTTATATACCTTGGTTAGTAGAAATTTTTTTTGGACACTGAATATGAATGTATGATTAAAATGTATGATTATGATGGACTAGGCAGCACTTTTAACTTAGGACAATATGTCTCAAGAATGTGATAAATAACTGAAGAGTTTGGTTGGCAAAGTAGCTCAGACAAAGTGTGAAGCTTGAATTCCTGTCAAGGTTGAGGAAGATAGAATTTGGGAAGAAATGAACCCACATTTATAAGGAAGGAGCGTGAGAATCAATTTATGAAAATTCCCCAAGTAGAACCAATCAGAATGTGAGCCCTAACTAATCTTTCTGTAACTGACAATCCAGTCTAAAACAAGAGTGATACGTCAGACCACCAATGCGAGTTTTGAAAGTTAGGCAAATGATCTTGTAAAACCTTGTAGCATTAGCCACAAGTCAGCGATACCCAAGTCAATAACAAACAGACTTACCCAATTGCACGGACACGACTGCTGTTGGCCCGACGCACTCGATTCACCCCGCCACTACACACACGCTTGACCACAACGACTAACAACAAGATACTGAGGCGGCGCCAATTTTATGCTCAGTTACAGAAAATTTCCCAGACCAAAGACCCTCAGAAGAAAAGAAGATACTCTTCGGCCAGTGTCCAGTTTTGTTCTACTTTATTCTAGAAGCGTGTGGAATCCCCCCCCTATTTATGTTCTTTGGTTTTCCTCCCCTTGTGATCCCGTCATTCTGTGTTCTGTGGACTGTGCTAAAATCATATAAAAAAAGTGGCCGTGCGAGTGGAGAAGCACTCTTGGACTGGCTTTGATAATCACAGGGGGAAGCTAAGGCTTCGGAGATTAATAACAAATGTAAGCAAAATTCTTTTTCGGGATGTAATCTTTTCTTTTGTTTCAAAAATCTTTTTTGCCTTAATGAACTTTTATTTTTCTTATAACGTATTAAAAGTAGGAGTCTGGTAGAAAATGACTAAGCTGTGTTTTTTTTATATACAATAAAGAATAGCTAAGTCCTCTTGGCACATTTAATATTATCTTATATTCACAATTTTTGTGAAATTCCAATGTTGATTTATTCGCTCTAATGGTATGACTTGGAAACCTTCTTGGCCTAAAATTTGCCATAAGAGTTAAACTTGGTTCTCTCAATGTAATGAACTTGATTTATTGAACTCTGACTAGAAAACAGCGAAAGTGATGTTATTAACACCAATATTTACTTATGAATTTAATTTATTGGGCGCCATCAGCGCTAGTGTAGAGGTTATGCATAATCGCCATAATAACCTTGATTATTGAAGGTAGTTTTTTGGGCGGTGACAGCTAAAATGTGGATTGATCAACTTTATAATCAATATAAAAAAATTTGATAGTTTTATGTCAAGGGTAAATCGATGTAAGACATAGTTTTCCTTTTGTCAGGATGGAGAGATGTAAAAATAATGATATAAATAAGTTTGATTTTTATGTAAAGAATATGAGTATTTTGCAGAGATCTAATTCATGAGCTTTATATTGTTCTTTCCTGGCTAACAAGTACGCATCTAACTTGTGTTTTTGTTAACGTAAACTAGTGATGGTTATCACTAATATATTTAATGCACTCTCCTAATGAAATCAAGCTATTGTAATCACAAAATATTTTATACATTATTTATCCCCTTTTTGAGATTTTCCATATTAATTGTTGTTCATATCTTTTTTGAATATTTAATAAACAATCCATTTTGTGGATCTTTTCTCTTTACTCTATTTTCCTCTACTTATTTATCCTTAGGTATAACGCTATCCCGCTTCTAATATTTTTTGTCTGATAATTGAATTAGGGGAATGTTTATATATTTATATATTGTTGAGGTTGACCGTGGGGGCGGGTTCCGCAATTGTTCCAAATTGCGAGTTCTGGGTATTGCTTTCTTGCCCAGGATTTTTCTATATTCCTTACTAACTAAGCACACTTTCTTTATGTTGACTTTTTTTTATTTGAACCCTACTAGTTAGGTTTTAGGGTTAGGGATAGCGTTCAACCTTAGAACACATACCAGGACATCTCCAGGTTTGGTTTTAATAAAGGCCAAAAGTGTCTAAAGTTTTTTTTTTTTTTACAATTTTCATATTTGGGGTTATGAAAGTACTATGGAGCGTTTGATTAAATAACATTAAAGTTAACTTAGTATGTTTTTACTCACGATATCTGACAATAAAATTAGCCCATCGAAAATGACCTAAAATATGTTGATGTGTCTCTTATTTATTGCAATGTAGGTCTAGTAAAAATGGCCATGTCATTAAAAGTGTGACACACATAATAATTCAGCGATTAATTTATTTCAGGTGTTATAATATTGTTTTCAGGAATAAATGCTAAAATGACCAATGCTCAACTTAGATATAGGCATTTAATTTTTTGTTTTATTCGAAGTATTTAACGCGCACTTTCTGAACCAACAGATTACATCAAGCCACAAGAATTTCTATAAGCGAGAGCAAATTTTACCAGGAAAGATATTTACATATACCTTCCTGGGGTCTTTTACATGCCAAATTGAGCTGGGACAAAAGGCTTTACTTCTCTTCAGGAGGAAGATGTGCTAAAGACTTTTATTGCTCAAGAAAAATCCGTCAACTTCGGCTGGGTATGAACCTACAAACAATGGGTCCTCAGGCAAGCACTTTACCCCAAGACCACTGAGGTCGACAGTATTTAATTATTAGTAAGCTGGTCAAGTCATAATATTTTTCTGAAATAAAAGTTTCTCGTGATTAGAGGAAAAAGTTATGACCATAACTTACAGCAACAACAAGCATGCTGGAGTCTGGACGCCATTCCACCAATTCATTGACGCCAATATCTTCAATTGATTCGTAAGACCGACGGTGTAAGACAATGGGAACACATGGCTAAAACAAATTTCACATTAAAATTACATTGTATATTTTCAATTTAAATCACTTTTGCCAACCAATAAACGATACCTTTTTCTGGCCTAATTTTGCAAACGTAGGATTATGATGTCTGAAACCTTAACTCAGTCGTTAGCATGTCTGCCCACTTAACTGAGGGTCTTGAGTTTGATTCCCAATATAGGCGAAAAATGTATCATTGGGGAAATGAGGGTTTACCCTTTCACAGTGATGAATTAACAGCCAGGTACTGGATGTTGTGTCTGTTATAGTTTTAAGTTGGATTATAAGGCATATGATGCTACGACAGAACTTTCAAGTCGGTAGTGCCAAAATATATGGCTTGAATAAAAAACTGAACCAGGCCATAAGGTGGAAACAGTAATGGATGTCAAGTAAAAGACTTACATAAAATTTATAAGAGTGTGGGCCTATAATCATTATTTAAATTAATTAAATATAGTAGGGCCTATCTGTTATACGCTAGAGTTAATGTACAGTATTGTTAACCAATAAATTTTGCAGTTTTATACTGTATGATAATAGAAGACTCATTAATGTAGAGTAGGCCTATGCTTTGCCTATTATCTACTATTGTTAGGCCTATCTTTGACTGGCCTAAATATTTTGACATTGGTTTACATCTGAATGACAATAAAATGAGAAATTTTAAATCTTCTCAGAAATTAAATAACGCTAGAGATGGGTTAAAAGTAAGTATAAATAAAGAGTTTCATATTTTTAGGGCAATCACATTCAAGTTTTATGCCTGGGTAGTTTATGTAATCTCTGGCTGTATCCGAATAGTCTACTTATGCGGCATCGCGTTGGCTCGTGGTGTTGATAGCTGCATTGGCAATCACGTGACCAAGTGTAGATCTATCCGAATTTTCGCGGACTAGACCGATGCATTCTTCTCGCAGTCTTGGTAACCATGGCTACGGAAAGATACGAGCCATGTGGTTTTCTCGCGGTGTTGGTGCGGTGTTTAACTGGCAATTGTTTTAGTATTATAGTTTCGTCTGCTAGAGCACCGACTTACACAAATATTTTGTTTTCATTAGAGCTAATAGATAACGTTTACAAAGTTTCTAAGTTATTCGGTAGGAAACAGCACTGTGGACCCAAGTGTGTTGACATTCGAATAGTTTGACGCAGTCTTCGCTATGAAAACCGCAAGAAGTGTAAAATTATCAAGACTGCATCAAGTCAAGCGTATTTGACTATTCGGATACAGCCTCTGTGTTGATATCTAAGCCATTTGATTTGTCAGACACACTAAACTAGGATCAAGCTGAGTTATCCATGTAGGCTATATCTGAGGATCCTTGAAAGGATGCTTGCATTAACCACACCAAACACTTCAGATTGAGGACTGCATTAAACTATTTGAATGACAACAAGCCTTGTTACACCCTGGGAACCGAAGTGTTACTACCTGCCAATTATCTTAGAAACCATGTTAAATGCCATCTATCAACCCTAATAAAAATAAATACAGTGTTTAAAATCAGCACTATTTTAAATAGATTGTTTGCATCAACTGTTTTTACTTTGCTTTACAATAATTCAAGAATGCCAAGAAACCATTTTCTTCTTTTGGCAATAATAAATGGTTGGTGTGCACTTATTACTTTAAAGTCGACCTAATGAAATAATCAAATCATTAATATTTTTAAATTTATCTGATTTAACAATGCATACTATTTAGAATGGCGGCTAGCTTAAACTTCTTAGCTTTGGCAGATGAAACGAGAGTAATAAAACAGTTTCCAGTCAAAAACCACACCAACGACATCTCAACAACATTACTTATATCCTTGGACTGGAGGTATCAGCAGCCTTGAAGTATGCAAAAGCAGCCTTGGAGAAGATTTGGTCATGTTTACACTTCTCTACATCCTTGCCAATGCAACTGGCAAGGGTAGGCCTACATTCAAGATGAAGATGCATAAATAGAACATCTGGATACAGCCATGGATAGGAATGTGTACTTTGACTTGGCCAGTTTCAATCTCTGACCAACTCTTGAGTGTTTCTGTTCCAAGCCATAATTTCCAACCTCTTGTGGGGAACAGTTGAACATTTTATTAACAAGTATAGAGGCAAGGACCAAGGTACATACAGAATATAAAATTTATAGTATTTCCATTATAAATACTAATTACCTATTATATATCCAACATTAAGAGAAAGGTAATTATAAAAGTAATATAAGTTAACGAACTAACCTTACAAAACCAAATTGACAGTGTGTCATCTGTAAGAATTGCAAACAGAATTTTGTCCCTATTGCAAACGACCTCACGAATAGAACATTGATGAAGTTGTGGAATGTTCAGAACTTTTGGCCATCCTACAGGAAAATACATTTTTGAGTATTATTTTTTTAAAGTTGCTAAAGTCGTATTATTATGTGTATGACATTCTTAAAATAAACAATTCCAGCCATTTTTAAAGTGGGTTGACGTAAACAAAAATAAACATAAAAGCTGTTGGTATTGGTCAAATAACTGTAAATAAAGACAATGTTATCAGAAATGACCAATCACAGTACACCTTAAGATGCGAATAAGCTTTCACAAATATGTTATACCGGTTTACTTTATTCAAATATTATGAATGTGACCCGATTCACTTTTTAATTTAATTTATAACTTTGATTTCATATTTTAACTGTTCAAACTAAGCTTATAAAGATGAAAGTATATGACAAATAAAACAATTTATTTTTCATAGGGTGGCAGCCATGATGGATTATCGCTTATTTAATATTTAGTGGATTGCTGCATTTAGCTATAGAAAACCTGGATTAACTAATCTATATTTGAATAATGTATTTAGTATCATCACTAGTTTTAATAATTTGTTTGCTATAGAAACAAAAACAACCTCTCAATCCTATATTCTTCTTCTAAATGTTTATTAATTTGATGTCCAATGCATCTTATTGATCAAAACCATTTTACCATACCTCCCTATATAAACCGGATTTGGCCTGTTCCGAACCGGTCCAGAAATCCTAAATTGAATTGGAGTATCTACCTCAACTCAAGTCCTCAACGTTAATCTTTATACGGAGCTGTTGAAGTTTACTCTCTAAGCGTCTATGCCATTAATAAGGGAGAAATAGTATAACTATAAACATTTTATCAAAAGTATGTTATCTAAATAAATTAACTTGTTAGAACATAACATTTATAATAATGTTAGCTCAAATTGGAAAGTTTAATGAGCAAAAATATATGTGGAATCACGCAAGCACTTCACTTTTAATTTCTATTTGGTCAGACAGTGCTGTTCAAAAGAGACTTTGGGTTACTTTAAGAAATCAGCCTATATGGGATGGAATAGCAAAGTGTTTAGTGGAAAAGAATTTTCGCGTAAATGGGAAACAGTGTAGAACACGTATTAAAAATATGTTAGTGCGATACAGGGAAGCTAAGAAATCGGGAAAAATTGCTGGAAGTGGTATTGAATCGTACTTCAACGATATTGACCGAGTGATGATGAACAGAAGTAACAGAACAGCTGTTTTTTCTGAAAGTACACCAAAATCCAGACCTATTTCAGGTACTACATACGAAGACTATATCTAAGATGCAGTAACAGAGTACTATATACTACCATTTTCATGCTTTAAACTTGGATTAATGCATCTTTTACTTACTTGTTTTCGTCTTGAATGCTACAGATTAGGGGTTCCACCCCCTCGATTTTTCTTTGAATTTTAATACTGTATTTTAAGATAAAATCCTAATTATATTGGGTATTAGGTTATACAAGTATCAGTATTTTTTTCTTTAGGATGAAAAAATACACAGTATGTATCAGAGCTGAGATTTTGGAAAATAAGGTTTGGTAGAGACAGAGTAACTGAATTACTTCTATTTATTTTGTATGTTGGCAACCGGTTCTCTAAACCAACTGGGTTCCTCTTCTTTTCTACTATGTTGATAGATCTTGCCACACACACAAAATAATGCAATTCAATTTAATGTCCTGACTATTCTCACTTATGAACACTACGAGAAGTTTTTTCAGTGATCTGTTTAATAACGCTCACCTCTTGCGGTTCACTTACAAACCCAATGAACTGAGGTGATTTTCTTAGATGGTTTCCAACTCTCATACTGCACAAATATGGGTATACTTCCTCTAAATGCTACATCCCTCCTTTCTACTCCATTAGAAACTGCGAATATAAAAATAGCTCAGATGGGTATTAATATGCGTTGCACCTAAAATATGTAATCCAGCTGCTAAGCAAACTAATTGAAAAAAAAAGTAATACCATTTACCTGAAAAGAGGATATACACACTTGGAAAAGTCAGAGAATTTGGTGTGACAAGGAAAAAATAAGGGTTGGTTAGTTTTAAAAAGTTGTTGACATGTTCATTTATTTATGCAATAATTTTCAAAATTCAAAATAGAGGAACAAAACTTTGTGTATATCATTTTAGTTCTACTTTTTTTTTTATCTTCACTTCATGGGATTTGAGGAAGAGGATCATAATTTACTAGCATGATAATAACGAGATATTTTATTATTGGCTTTGAATATAAAATAATGAAAAAATATATTATTTATTGTGTTAGGAAAACCTAACTGCCTCTGTGGTCTAATGGTCAGGGTTCCCGGCTACAGATCCGGGGGATCTTGAGTTAAATCCCTGGCACCTCCAGATTTTTCTCTTAAGCAGTGGGTCTGGAATGGGGTCAACTCAACCTCGTGAGAACAATTGAGGAGCTACTTGAAGAAATAAATGTGGCTCCAGTCTGGAAAAACGGATTAAGAGCCGGGAGTTTTGTTGTGCTTACTGTGTTACACCTTATGTTTGCAAATGTTGACACTATCTGAGCCAACATGCAGGGCCGCTCAGTCAGTATAGCTTTTTGTGGGCTGATGCCATGGAGTTTCTTTGGTAAACCAGAAAAAGTTAGGGAATTAGTGTATCAACCCGGCATTGGGCCAATGGAATAAAACCACTATTAGTATGCCTGGCTGGTCTTGAACAACCGTCAAGAATAACTCTAAAAAATTTATTTAAATTAATTGCCAAGTAATTTGTAAAGAAAAACCTTCCTAATCATTTTGAGACTTTTTGCGCATTTGAAATAAATATTTTTGGAGTGGGATCAAAACTTTAAAGAGCATATGTTAATATACTTCAAATCCGGCATGGTCTGGTTTGGCAGTGACAGGAAATGATGAGGGATGGAGAGGTCATTATTTTATTCCTGGTTGGTGTCGTGTGGTTCTTTCTTATTAGTTTTCTAATCTCACTCCACACAAATGTAGGAGCAGCTCTTTCCTGTGCTTCTCCACCTGTCCTAATAGTGTAAACATGCTGATGGGTGGACGAAGAACACTTAAGGTATTTAAATAATTACATATTTAACTTTAAGTAATATATTTTAATTTTTAATATGTACCTTTAAGTATATGTTAACATCCTAAAAATATGCTGTTTACATGAATATGTACTAATTGTGTTAATGAATTAAGAATGAGGAAGGTTGAATTTAGAGGAAGTGTATCTGCATTTACATAAAGGGAGAGTGTAAAAACCAATCTTGGCACACTCAACCTGTATTCAAACTCTGATCTCCCTGTCACCAGCAATCCTGTCCAATGTGAGAGGAATGCCTTGGATATTACAACCACCTTGGCAGGTTTGATTTTTTTTTTTTTTTTCCAGATCCTCTGGCAACTACCAGGTCGCTTTTAAACCAACACAGTGATCAGAATAAGGATATGGTTCAAACCACATGCATAAAATCAGAAGCGCCATCGCCACAATCTTCAGGTAATTCATATATTTAGTTGGGTCACAGCTTAGTTTGGCCTTTTCTTAAAGTTCAAAAAGTTACTAAAAATTTGTCCTTTATCCATCCATTTCTCAAATGTTTTGCTAGTCTCAAGTCGGTTACATCTCTCTAAAGCAAACTCAAAGCTCCCACATCCAGCCAAATGCTATTCTGTTGATAGTTTGTCCCAAATCCAAGGTAGCCCAAATGGGCACCACATCTTATTAAACATTATTGTTGTACAGCTATGTAATAATTACTCTAATAAGTTAGGTGTCATGAAGGTTGAATTTAGAGGGAGTGTAACTAAAGTGTTGAGAATATTATAGTAACCACATTTGTGTGGAGGAAGGGCGGAAAACTATTTAGGAAAAACCACACTCAGTACACTCGACCAGGATCGAACCTCATTCGTCCCGTCATTGGCATTCTACTCTAATGTGATAATCACGCCTTAGACCATTCAGCCACCACAATGGGTCCTGTAGCAGTTAAAAACAAAAAAAGACAAATCATTGATTTAAATGTAGCTGAACTATGAAAAATATAGATTTGAGAAACCAATGTATTTATGTAAAAAGAGCGGGTATTTATTGTATTTAAGGTAGCTTAAGTACATGTTGGACCTACACTTCCCATTGCGATGTGTGAGGCTTTTCAAGCTATGTGCCACACTCGACAGATATTTCATGATGGGAATTGTTTACTACTTGGCCATTAAAAGTTAATGAGCCACATCCTTTCTAGATAAATATATATAAGTTACAAATACTTTATTTATATCCCAAGTCTATGATGAACATTTCAGAGTTAAGATTTCCTTTTTTTACCATTTTTTAATCAAATTTGTGGCTATGGATGAATAGAACAGTAAAAAATTACAAGGTTTTGACGACATTTTATTTTTGGCACAAAATAAAATGATTCTTGTATCTGAACATTACATCTTAAGAAGAAATTTTTTTTAAAAGTAAAAGTTGCTTTCCCTTAGTAATAGAATAATTCTCAATAATAATTGTATTAATTGTGTCCTAACTGAAATTAAAACTCATTTCTTTCATTTCTCACTCTGTAATGTAATTGATTTGCCCCTGAAAAGTATGTGAAAGCATTGACAATAATATCGTCCTAATTTTATAAACATATCTTATTTCATTTAAATTATGTAGTATATTAAATGGCGCTTAAAGCACTTCTTCTTCTAAGAAGGCAAAAGCCACTGAACAGTGACGTCACGTACGTGACGTTAGTAAAGTCAGTTTGACAATATATATATATTTCAAATAATAACTTCCTCTTCTCGAAGGTTCGAAGAGAGATTTTAAAATGTAACTTGAGTCATTTTCCGGCTCTCGAAGCTTCTAGTAAGACCGAGATGTTTTTGTCTTGTATTTTGTTTTTCTAAACTAAACCTTCTCGAAGCTTCCATGAGCAATAGATATATACAAAGAATGGTGCAACTTAAAGGCAGTTGGTAGTTGGTGTCCAATACTGACAGAACTCACTTGGCGTCCAGCAACACCTGTCCGCGCTCATACAATAGGCCGCGTATATAATTCAACATGATCTATTTTCACATTAAATAAACAGATTCAGAAATAAAAAACATGTCAAAATGATAAGTGTTTATTAATTATAATTCTTCAATTGGCGTCCATCGTGGCAGTAAAATATCAGAACATAATTGGCGCACAACGGAGGGACCCGTAATACCAGAACGTTACAACTCTAACATTCACTTAATTCAACTAACAAGATGACGAATAATTATTATGGTCAAACACACAACTCTAGAATCTTCTATCACACTGACAATTTTATTGCAATTTTTTTGTTTCCCAGATGAAAGTTTTCAAGAAATTCAAGAAGCCTCAAACGATTCAGCCTACTATAAGCAATATTTTGAGCCTACAAATATTGTCTTAGATGAAAACTCGTCTTCAAATCACACACCATCAGCAGTTGTCCACAGACTAGTACCATCAGTTGAAACAAGTATGTTTTTAATGCTATGTTAACTAGGGATAAATAGAAGTATAATCTATTATACATAGTATGCGTTTCCCCCATAAAATTTTCCACAGAAAATAAATAAGATGTGGCCACCGAAGCAGTTGTTTTATTAATGGCAATATTTTTTTAATATCAGTTTTCACTTTCAACTCCTACTTGTGAAAGTATCTCACTTGAATCCTTATGTGCTTTCAGCTGTAGCTAAGCCTCATAACCTTTTAGAATCTTGTTTGCCATTGATGAAGTATGGATCCCAGTCAGGTGCATTGGGATAGTTTTTTCATGCTCTCTCAAGGTTAAGGATCTAATAACCCTTTTATTAAATACGCAAATATTTATTATTTATGTTGTACAAAACCAAGTGAGGTTTAGTGATTCACACTTCACTAAAAGTTTGGTCCCAAGTGATAATTACCTCACTTGTGTTAATTGCCTAGAAACAATCATAAGTGTATTGTAATTAAAATTGATATATACTCTCACAATGTATTATTAATGTTACCTTTTGGTTAGCCAACTTTATTTTTAAGTAATGTAACAATGTTAAGTAACTTGTGCCCCCCCAACCTCTTTTTTTAGGTTGCTCATCTAAATTAGAAAAAACTAATGAAGGGGATACACGATCAGACAAAATGTCTAAATCAGCAAGAAAAAATAGTTTTCTTCAATTTGAAAGAACATCTATTTCTCAATTTGAAAAACTAATTGTGCATACTATTGAAGCACAGAAAGAGTCAGTGACAAGAATTTTAATGGCGCAAAGTGAGTTTTTCCATAAAATGTTGGAAACGGACAGAGAAAGGCAAACTCGCATAGAAGTGAAACTTGATCAAATTCTTGACAAAATTGATAGACTAGTCAGCATCCCAAATGTTAATCACGAGAAGCGGGTGACGCCAGGCACTAGCAGTGACGAAGACCAAGAGTCGCGAATGATGAGGCTACTAAACAGACTGGAATGGGCTCTTCCCCTGATGGCACAGTCTCTTTCACCATCACACCAACAATTGCCATCTAGGCCTGACACTGAATCAAGAATGAATATTTTACTTGGAAAATTAGAACAGATAATTTCGCAACAGCAATCAAGTGAACAAATTGATGTTTAAATAGAATAAAATGTAAGTTTTAAAACAGTAAATCAATAGCTAGAATTTTGCAATTCATTTATATTCCGTTCACGATAGGTTTTTACCTGGATGACAGTTCGAAAATAATATGTTTAGGTTTTGGGTTGCCAACACTTGTAAAAGATCACAGTTTTGTTATAAATGTAAAGATCTTTAATTACCTGTTATATAGTACATTTAAAATAACGTAAACTTAAGTTTTCTCATACTATTTCATTTTTTTAAATAATTTCTTTTCATCCAACTTGAAACAATATTTTAAACATAATTAAGAGTACTTATTTTTCATTTTGGAATGTTACTGATTTTGTGTATAATAGTGCACACATCAATATCTTTTAATACAGGCATCGTATTTACTTGGAAAAGAGAAAATTGTTGTCATTTTTTTACGTACAATAAATGATTTTATGATTATTTTATCGTATTTTGAAATATTTAACTGAATAAAATATTTTCATCAACTGTGTGTCTGCATCATTGTAAAAAACTTGTTTATCGTTATGTTCAATCATATGGTTTAGATTCGTCAGCCGCCATTTTGAAGCTATGTTCGTTAAAAGTTTTTGTGAAAGTGATGTTAATATTTTTTTAAGGGGAATAAAACTATAAATAAACTTTGTGTCCGACCTCAAATAAATATATAAAAAATATTGGCCTAAATTACTGTGGTTACTATCACATTAATATATTACCATCTGTTTTCATTACAGTGATCCAAAGTGATAGATGTCATCTGTTGGCGGAGTGATATATTAGGGATTACTTCTAGTAACATTTCGAGCAGTCATCCAGGTAAACTTAGCTCATGAATGACTTATAGCTACTCATTAAAATAATGTATTAATGAATTATGAGAAAACAATGTTATACTATAAAAAGGAACAAGATGCACTCACCTAAAATACAAACACATATTCACATCCAATATTCATTTCTTGTTTTTATCCTTAATTTAATTCGTTCTTTTACATGTTCCTATCTAAATGTCCTATAATCCTTTACCAATTTTCCTTTTGTGTTTAATTGGTTTCTTCTTTTAGAAAGTTGTGTTGCGTGTTACACACACCCTTCTGATTAATTTGAATAGAATTAAACATGGGTTAAGGAATTGTGTGGTAGTGATCAATTTTCTTCAAAAGGCAGCCATCACCTTGTCATGTGGCGGCAATGTAAAGGATTCAATGTGTTATTCTTTTGATTGTAAAAGCCGTATTATTTTTTGTTCCCTTTTGTGTGAATGTATTCTTGTACCTTCTTCCATACTTTTCTTAAACACAAACAGCAATCATGTGCATATGCATTGAATTTTACTAATTGTTTAGGCTATTTGTGTATTTACACTAATTTGTAACATTAAATTTATGGAAATGTTCAATTTAGATAAAAAATAGACAACTTCAATACACCCAACCAGGATTTTTGTATTACCGGCAGTCAGTTCTATTGTGAGAGTGACATCTTAAGCCTCATCTATATTATCTATAAACTTCATATTCATATAATCCTCAAGTCCATATTATGATTTTTTATTTTGTGCACACACATACTCTGTATTATTAATCATGTGTTATATCAACCAATCAAAAAATATAATAATTTGGCCAATCGAATTCAGTGAAATTAAACAATTTCAGCAAATTTTATAAATACACTCAATATTTTCATGATCATATTTTTTGTTCAGTGTTGCATGTACTGTAAATGAAGATAAGCTATATTATAAAAATAAAAAAAAATTGCACCAAACAGCTATTTTAAATTAAAAATTGAAAGGATGGAAGGGCAAGACCTACACACTTACCAGAAAGTTGTAAGCCCCAAAGTCCACTATTATAACACAACAAAACACATAATTATGTAATTTTCGGGGAACATCAGTCCCCTTCTTCAGCAGAGGAGAGTAAAACACATATTGGACTATGGTATTATGGCTATTATATTAATCGTGGTCACTTATATTCCGTTCACGATAGGTTTTTACCTGGATGACAGTTCGAAAATCATGCAATTTTTCATGAATTACATAGATTTGTGTAGTTAGAAAAAAATGACAATTTAGCTTCATTTATGTAATAAATAAAATAAAATCACCTTTTTTAAAAAAAAATCCTTTACAGAAAAATTATTTATTGTTTAATGTCGTCTTTGTTCTTTAAGCGTAATAGAAAAGACAAACAGAATAGGAATGGTGGTGCCAAACTTTCTAATATGTCAATTTGTTTGCCTTTTTATAATATACTTTACACTTCTTTGACAAACTAAAAATTTACTTTTGAAGATCGAGGATTCGAATTTGGATTCAAGATTACAAAGAGAATTTTGGATTCGAATTCGAGATATATAGGATTCAAATCTTCTATACTTTATAGTTTATTAAATTCTATTACTCGATAATTTTGAAGTTATTTTCTAAAATCTGTCAGTAACTTGACTTTTAACTTTTAATAAATTATACTTGGGGCGTGCTTCATTCAAAGATTTCAACTCTGTTTCTAATATTCATCAGCTTTGTCAATAAACATTTAAAGTAATGTCCAATGTTCAATTTTAGTCATTTTGTGTTGTTTTGCACTCTGTTTATCTTGTAAGCTTACCTTGCAATATTCCATTATGGTATAGCTTATCAGAGAAGGTCATAGTGCAATATGTCAAGATGAGAATGCTACCTTTCTGTGTGAAAGGCATGTTTGTTTACATGACAAAAATCTAAAATAATTAAACTACTTGGTGTAGCCTGATCAGCTTTATTATGACAAAAAAAAATCCCAAATAATTTTTTTTTTTAAATTAGATCTTTGATACAACATAGAGAATATTTAATATATTATTCAATTCAACTTAAAATTTAAAAGGTGAACTTCATACACCCCCAATATATACTAACACTTTTAACTATTTATGAATTAAGAATTTTTTAGAGATGAGGAAATCTAACTCTAAAGGATAGTTAGTAAAAAATATATCGATATTTAGGTCAAATATTGAAATTACTAGAAAGAGAACATATATTTTGCTATGGTCCTTCTATTATAACACTATATCTTTTTTTAGCCCTTGGTCAATCAATAACCTCTAATGAAATATATTTAAACATTCTCAAGTTCACACTTAACAATACTGTAACTGAATAACTAAATAGAGGTTGCCTCGAGTAAAACCAGTTGATACCACCCTATTCCTCGACCTAGGTTTTGTTCTTTCGGGAATAATCAGATGGGAGTATGATACTGTAAAATTAAATTTCTTAAATGGGGTTACAAAAAGAGACAAAGAGCACTAGATAAGACCAAATAAAAGTTCTAAGATACATCTATTTTAAGTTTGTAATAATTATCTAGCAAAATGTAAGTAAATCTTAGAATTTATATTGCTTAAGATGTTTTTATTTGAGTGGATTTTGAATTTATTTAGTATTCATATGAAAAATAAAACTGTTAAGTCCATGCTTTAAGCTATTATACATTTTTCTAATTAAGTGTCAATTAATAAAGTATAAATAATCATGATTATCCGAAAATCGGCTAGATGGATTTGTATCAAGGGGGCAGGACTAGGACAGGCACAACATCCAGTCCTCGGCCGTTAATTCATCACTGTAAAAGGGTAAACCCACATTTAACTAATGACATTGAACCTAGGACCCTTAGCTCAGTAGAGAGACACACTACAACTGAACTAAGGTGTCAGACTTATGTTTGGTATATAAATGCTTTTAAGAATTTCGAAGATCTATTATGTTTTGTTGTGTAATATGTACATATGTAATTTCTGTTATAGGTACATACTGAAAATTATGTAAGAACATAATAGCAAATACATTATATGTTTTTAAATATTATAATTATATTTTCAAAAAAGGTTTTTAGTGTCAAATCCTTTTTTCTTTTTTTTTCTTTGTATGATCAACTATCGGGATTTTTTATTATATGGACCAACCTAGGCCCTAATTAGTCTGGATAGTTAGGGTTCTGCTGTACATCATTTTCCACTCGGAACAAAAAAATATCGAGTTTTAGCATTGTGTGTCACATTATGGTAACAATTAGTCAAATAATCAAACAATTATTATATCTTAATTGAAATATTATTTATTAAAAATGTACTCTAAATTAAATAGGAAAGGGTAAAGACAAAACTTTTTGAATAATTATGGACAGTATTTTTCAAATTTCATATTACATTGTGTTTTTTTATACTAAACATATAAATAATATAAAACTAAAATTAGAAACATATATAGCAAGCACAGAAAATAGAAATATTGTCTCTTTAAATAGTGGAATCATAAAATAGTTGTGTAATTTAAAATGAAAAGGCTTTATATTGATAAAAATATTTTCTTGAATATAATCAGGAGAGTAATGATGTTTAGTGATCATATCGATAACTATGTGCACATGGTTAGTACTATTTCATTCTCGAGGACTTTTCAACCTAAACACAAGCCAGAAAAAAAAAGATTAATAAGTTACAAAGTACAAACATGGAGTTTTTTTTAAGGTAAAAACAATTCTCATTCAAATGTATGTTTAAAATTCTACATAAATCAACATTTGGACTAAATTTATTATTACAGAGATAATCTTGACAGCACAGTCCATATTGAAGTGTTATTTAAAAAAAGTGTAAACGTTCCTAATCAAAATAACACAAAACTAAATTTTAATTGAAAATTAAGAGTGTTTGGATTAAATTAAATTAAACATTGAAAGGACAAGGGCCAGTACTACACACCAGCAAATTGTAGGTCTCAAAGTTTACAATTAAAACACCACAAAACACATAATTATGTCATTTTTGGGGTACATCAATCCCCTTCTTCAGAAAGGAGTGTTTGGATGAGAAAAATATAAAAGCTAATTATGAATCCCATGATAAATAAAGAATTTAAGGGAATTATAAATTATGTTAAATAGAAGAAAGTAACATTTTTTATTAAACTAGAAAAGAATAACAAAGAATAAAAATTTACATACTTGAGAACTTTGGTTTGATGATTGGGTTTGATAGACGTGTCTAATGGTGTCAAAAACACAAATTGTGCATTGCTTTCCTTTGCGTGGCTTAGTAGTGACTCCAAGACTATCTGCCGATTAACTTTGTCCTGGAGAATCAAACCATTAACAGTAGTACCATTTGCAATATAAAAACAAAATGTTTAATTCAATGAACAAGTACTAATTACAGCCAATTTACAAAAGAGTCCATCACCACCAAGGAATGATTGAAATGAGATTGCCCTACAAATTAATACCTTAATGATAATTTTAAAAAGTTATTTTCCCATGATTTCCAATTGGGTTTAGTCAGGGTTTCCCTTCACAGATGTGGGGTCCTGAACACACTTTGTGTGTGGAGCCTTCAGATATCTGTCTCATTCCTTTCTTCCCCTCCTCACTATCAACATTTTCTTTTTGTTTAGTGTTAATATAGGAGTTTGAACCAACTTTCAGAACTTGTCCCGCTCACATTCATTATTACAAACACTAAATACTAGAAACAACTAATTTACACTACCACCACACTTCAAAGTACAATTTTGAGTGTAGCACAATAAGTAATTCAGATGTGCCACTTGTAACAGAAATATGTTAAGGTTTACACTAAGCAAATTACAATAGACAGCCGTGGAACAGGTATAATAAACGTTTTAGGTTTAACAAAACAAAACGCGAACACAAATGTCTGGCGGTTAGGCTTATCCAAGGAGTCTACTTAATATGAGCATGAAAGCAAAAGTTTTCCACCCCAACTTTCATCTTAGCAGGCACAAGAATCCCAAAATTGTAGGGCCCTATGCGGCCACATCGTTCGCACACCCCTAGGGCTGGCCCTGGAATTAATGGAGGAAATAATGCCGACATGAAATTAATATCATACTAGGTTACTTATGAAACCCTTTAAAATAATATGAATGAAATTAAGTGCATCAAACATGTTATAAAATGTAATTAAATAAAAATGGTGGAGTTGAAAATGAAGCACAAATAGATATAAAAACATGAAAAGAGTATGTACATACTTAGTACAACCATGATTGAATGTGGTATGTGTTAATTTTAAACCCTATTACACATTTTTAGCCAATATTTCTAGGAATTCTTTGTATTGAGATTAAAGTTTCTAGCTCCAAGTCAAGATATTAAGATAAAAGATATAAACAATAACTAATTCTTGGAAACTCAAAGACTATTGTAATGAAAAAAAAAGTTGATTAATTGAAAATATGCATTGAAAGGACAGAATGTGAAATTGGACCTACCATGAAGACATCAAACTCATCCAGGAAGTAAAATGGTGGCTGAACAATGTTCCAGAGAGCCATGATGAATGAGACGGTCGAGAAAGAACGTTCACCACCAGACAAACTCTCCGTGGCTTGTACAGCCTGTTTGTTTCCTGGGGCTACTTTCATGGTCAGGGTCTCGCGCTCAAAGTTGATAGTTATCACCCCCTACATTGGTAGAGCATCATTAATTATATAATTTTAATGGTTCTTACATAACTATTAAGAATAAAAAACTTTTTACACTCAATTACTTAGAATAATTAAATGTGCAACTTGCGTTCTCATTTGAATAGTGTATTTCACAAATGGAAACAAATGTTAATTTCGGGTATATTTTTGCATTATAACTACTTTTACACTCACAGAAGTCAAAAGAATGTCAATTAATGCAATATTTATTTCAATTAATCCTCACATTTTGAGTTAGCTGATTGATTAACATTATTTCAATGAAAGTTAAATGATATTAATTATTTATAAGATCATAAATAATTGAGTAATGTTTAGTTTTAACAAATATGTTTAGCTATCCCTCTAGTATTACTATACAGTGTTTTTTTTAAGTTGGGACAGGAAAATATCTTAAAAAATATGCATTTAAGAAAAAAATGTTTTAGACAAAGTTGCATGGTTTTGAGACGCTGACAAAATGACTATTTATTTTTTATTTAGTGGGCGTCTTCATGGTGCTCTCAAGGTCAACTATTATTTTTCAATTGGGACCCTGTGTTTTTTAACCAAGGTCTATTTTTGATTAATCATTTTAGAAAACATTCTAAACTTGAAAAAAGTAAGGAGCAGTTATAATACAGGTTAAGACTTCGAAAAAATCTAAGGTCAATAAAGAGATAAAAGGATAGTATACTAGAGAAAAAAAAAATTAAAAATTAAAAGTAAATAACAAGTTAAAATTATAAATATTTAATATTGATAAAAATTCAAGCAGCGCTTTCGATAACACTAAAATATATGAGATAGAAATAATATGATTAAAAATAACCGTGACATAACATATCAAGTCAAATGGTGACCATCAATCAGAAGAATAAATACATGAAAACATATTAAAATAATTAATAACAGAAAGGAATTGAGTAACAATTATATTTGATATTTAATGAATGAAAGAAATACTTATCATATCTGTGGAACGGTTTTTATTTCAATTTATTGCTTCTTAGAACCCGTAGAGTGTAAACAAATACTAGCAAAATGCTCTCACAAACAAAAAACAAACGTTCATTCATATTGATTGAAATGTTAAATTTGTTTACCTGATGTGTTTATATAGTAAGTAGACCAAGTTAACATTTCAATACTTGTGAATAAATGTTCACACTTAACAAAATACAAGGTTTTTCATACTGTGAGGTATTTTCATGTATTGTAAACCTACATATTGTGAGCTAAGGAGTATTATTCTACTGCTGAAAACATTGAAATGATTTTAATTTATGGTGGTAGAAGAAAAGTTAATAATGTTATTCTACTCTGTGCTGATCGTTATCCTGAGAGTAATGCATCATCTTTTTATCGTATAGTTAAACATTTTGTGGAAAATGGAAGTGATTGAGTGAAGAAAAGGAACTGTCAAACAACTTTCAATGGCGAACATAATGAAATCACAGTCCTAGCCTCACTAGCTAATAATCCTCATGTAGGTTCTTGTGCTATGTCTAGTGATTTAGGAATATCCAAGAGTAGTGTGCTAAAAATATTGAAGCATAATAAAGTTTATCCTTACCCCGCGTTGTTGAATCAAGAGCTTCACACAGAAGATTTTCTCAATCTAGAGGGGCGTTCTGCCAGCTAGTACTTGAACGAGAAGAATAAATAGGAAAATTTTTTCTTAGATTACTATTCTCTGAAGAACCGAGCTTTACAAATCATAGGAAAATCAACCAACATGGAATGGATTATTGTAGTGCAAATAATCCAAGGTGGTTGCACCAAGTTGAAAGACAGCACCCTTGGACTAAGAACATTTGGTGGTACCGACTTATTGGAGACAAATTGATTGACCCCTTTTTATTGATGGTACATTGAATGTAGGCAAATACATAACTTTTCTATACCAAGTATTACCAGTGCTGCTAGAAAACTTAAACCTACAAGAAAGGCAGAATATGAGGTTTAAGCATGATGGTTGGTGCCTCTGTGTTCATCAAAAGGAAGGGGGTTAGCTATGTAAAATGTGGCTAAATGTTGTAGACAAATGTGAGAAAAAGATAAGCGTTAAAAGTTTTAAGAATAAAAGAGCACGTACGACTCGGTGTAAGGATGTTATTGAAGTGAAGGAATTATGCAAGGATAGGGAAGTGCGAAGAAAGTTAGTGAGGATGAATTAGGTATGAAGTCGTTTTTTGAGCTATATTCACAGTTTCTTTCCTACCCCATAAGGAAAAGGTGCGAGTAAGTATGTATGTATATGTATTGAAAAACGGGTGGGGGGTGGGGGATAGGGGCGCAAAGAAATTTCCAGGAAAAGATTGGAAAAATGAAATATTTCACAACATTTCCAAGCTTGGAAGATATATTTTAAAATTCCAGGTTTTCCATTACGTATAGGATCCTGTAATAGGCAAGAAAATGAAATAAAAATGGTTGCAAAAATTCTATACATATTTCTTTAATTAATTAAATAGCATCAAAAATAGACCTCAGGTAAAAAGTGTTTCAAGCTAAAGTTGCTCGTTTTCCCCCGTAGAATATGATTCTGCAACAATAAATAGTACAGGTTCCCATTTGAAAAATTATATTAACCTTGAGATGACCTTGAAGACCAACTAAATAAAAAATAAATTATGTCATTTTGTCAGCGTCCCAAAACCAAACAACTTTATTCGAAACATTTTTTTTCTTAAATGCATTTTTTTAAAGATATACTGCTGTGCCAACTTTAAAAAAATCCTATATACATTCCACATTAGGGTATTAAAAATTAACAAAATAACCACAGGTACAAGAAATAAGAATGTTATGTGATAACTAGTTGTAGAACATGATGTTAAACCTAACTTCACAAAAAACAAATTAGACATTTAAATAAAAAATAATTATTTAAAGTTTGATATTGTAACAAAGTGACCAAAGCTGTTTTGAACGAACACACAATCTGAACCATATTTATAAAATTAATATTTAAAAAAAAATTAGGATACAAAAATAATTTGAGTGATTTCTTTTTTAATTTGACCAAGGCAAAAAACAGTTTTTTATTAGATTTAAAAAAAAGTGTTTTATTCAAATATTTAGAGATTGAAATTGGAAAGCAAGATTATGTGAATAAAATCACAAGATTAACATTAAACATTAAATCACAAGATTAATTCAAGTGGCTGCATAAAGACATCAAGTTGTTAGAGTTTTTATTATAGTCTAAAGCCACGGTTCACAAATTGTGGTACATACAAACATTCCCGTTAGTATGCTGTGAGAAGCTAAACAAAACAATCAAATTAGAGTTGTAAAAAGAAAAGGACCCTCATCAAATCTTATAAATATATTACAACCAGTTTAGACAAAAGTAAAACAGATTTAAATAGTAATTGTAGTGATGAAAACATTGATTCAAGCTCATACAGCCAGTGCAGACTGTGCTATTATATTCCTGGGCACAATTTAAAATGTACCGAAATTGTAAATACTAAAATAATCTAGATGGTACTTCAAATTAAGAAAATTGTTGAGGTAGTATGCAATGCCATGAGTTTGGAAACTGCTGGTTTAAAGGTTTTGTGCCATGTGAAGAAATGTTCACACAATATCAAGCTGATAACAGAGAGTGGTGTTGCTAGAACATTTTACAATATATGCTTGGATAGTTTAATAATTAAACATTAATCAAAGGTTTTGATGTTTAGAAGAACCAGAACATTCATACAACTTTAGAAATTAAAAGAGGTATGTCTATTGAGGCAAGAATCTGATTGTGTGAAGACCTATAGGTTTTTGTATATTTCATGTTAAAAATAGCAAGTTTCTTAAAAAAAATGTGCAAAGCAAATTGATCAAAATATAATAAAGCAGTGGTTTCCAATCAAGGGTTCGTAACATATTTCAAGGGTGATCATATTGCTTATTGAGGAAAACTTACAGAGAAGTCAATATAAATGTTTTCCTTTTAAATGCTCGTATTTATGTTTCCTGCCATTCTTTGCAAATTTCCCTTTTCTCACTTTTGTGTTTATTAATTTCCTCTTTTAAGAAGTTGTGTTTCAGACTCACTCCTGATGCATTTCAATAAAATGAAACTTAGATGGTGGTGACAATCTCGTTTCAAATTTTCCAGTGGCAGCAATGTAAAATGTGAATTTGCGTTCTTTTATTGTAAAAGCCTTATTGTGTTCATTCTCTTTTATGTGTTTCTATCCATTTTTCCTTACTGTCTCCCAAATATAATATAATGCACCCCAAAAAGCTTGAAGAAAATGCTTATTGAGGCTAAAGCCTTATGTATTAATTTTTTAAATGATTACAATGCCTGTATGAAGGTGCAAAATTCAATAGAAATCTAAGTAGTTAAAATGATAAGTTCTGTTTAAGTTAATGTTTAGGATCCTTTTGGTTACCCAAATCTGACAGTTACTGACTAGGTTGACTTTAACAACCTTGTGTTTGGGCGAGGGGCGCTGCTAGCATAACTTACAAAATATCCACTGGGCTTGTCAATTATCTTTTGTGACATCAGGGTTGCATTCGCTTACAAATGATGGAAACCGCTGAAATAGAGTATTAATTGAAAATATTTAGTTTGGTCTTGTTAGAGAGTTGACTTTATTTATATATTAACATACCTCAAAGCCTCGATTGCCCATCAGTGATGCAAATGCAACTTCTAGTTGATGTGCCCAATGCTTTTCAATCAGCCTATACCACTTATTTCGAATAACCATTGTTTTATTCAACATCTATAAAATATAAAATAAAATATACATATTATCATTACAATCACATCAAAGAAACCTATAAGCTAAGCAATGCCTTAAATAAAATATTTTTTTTTTAAATAAATAATTAAAAGAAAATAGAAAGGTTAGCCTACATTTTTCTGGTAAGTTTGTAGGCCTTACCCCTCTAACCTCCTTAACCCTTTCATTTCTTACTAAATACAGCAGTTTGAAGACATTTTTAACTCTATCCCATTTTGTTTATACCTTTAACATTCATATTAGCAACTTAACCTAGAGGGTTAGGGAGGATGAAAGGAGAAATTAAGAGGAAATGAACTAGCATTTGTCTGGTGAGGGGATCTAAGGATCACTTGAGACCCTTTTATGGCAAATAAAATTAATGGAGTTGTTTAGACAAAAAGATAGATTTTGGTATAAATATTTGTATAAAATCTAATTTTTTTTGTTAAAAATAGGGATGGGTTCGTGAATCCTCGAATCCTTAAGGATATCTGAGATTCAAGGATTTGAGAAAATTTAGAATTCAAGACTTAAAACCTTAAAAAAAAACTATTTTCAATTTTTGAGTGAAATTTGTTTTAGAGCTGTAATAGTGCTTAGTTTAATCACTTCTTATTTGTCTTCTCTATCTTTAAATATTTGTCTTTGGTTAAAATATGACCCGTTACAATAGCCGAATCAAAGATATTATGTAATAACGCTTTTTAATTGAGGGAAGCGAATTTCCCAGACTAAGTTTTCTTCTCTTCCTTTTAAAAGTTAAATCAATAAAATTTATCATAATTCACATTTAAAAGGTCTTTAGTCAATTTCGCGGAAAGATTTAATTTCATTTTGTGCATGTATTACAAATATGAAAATGATATAGTGAACTTAAAATGTTTCGATGGTAATTTTTATTCTAAGTAAAGGTTCTTAAAAATATGTCTTGCAAAATTTGGGTGCCTCTATAGATAACATTATGTGCATCAGGCTTGAATTCAAGCAACAGTTTGGAATGCTCCGGTCATTGTAATGCGTGTATTGCAGAAATGACAATAAATAAGGTGTTTAGAATAAACAAAATTACCCGCTTCAGTGGCTGCGTGGCCTAACGTGCTAACCTCGTGTTGGACTAAACTGCCAAAGATGAGGAGATCGAGGTTCAATCCAGGTAGGGTGCACTGAGGGTGGTTTTCCTAAATGGTTTTCCACTCTCCCTCCACGCATATGTGGGTGTATTTCCTCTATATTAGGCCTTACTAATCCTTAACCCATTAGTGTAATTAGTAGGGGTCTGCAAACTTGGGTTTTTACATTTGAGCCGAACTCGAGTCGAGTATTTATAAAAGCTCCTGAGTCCAAGTATATTCATAATTTTAAAATGTTAAGAGTGTACAGGCCTATTTGCTTATTTTAAATGTTTATTTCAAATATTTAGTCTACTTTTAAAAAAAATATTAAGAAACGGAAATATTGGTTTTTAAATTAGAAATAACATTTAAAAAAACACTCTTTGAAAATAATAACACTCAAATAAAACTATAATTACATTAATGATTATTAAAAAAATGTTAATAAAATGAATAGGCTTAAAAATTTTGGCCAATAAGACAGTGTAGAAACACTGTACACTAATGTAAAGTAAGTGATAGTGAAGGAAGCCAACCTGAAAGAATAGTTAGGTTGGCATACCTATTTTTCTCTTCAAGTCTACTTAAACTTTTACACTTTGCACTTCTTCAAAATTTCCACAGTTGCACATTGTTTTGAATTTTCTGAAATATTAATTTTTCATTAATGTCCCTTTACATGAAAAATAAATATTTCCGAAAATTCAAAACAATGTCAACTGTGGAAGTTCTAAAGTGTAGGAAGAAATAAAAAAGTGTGCTTGTTTATATCTAGGCCTAACCTTACTCGCCTTTCAGGTTGGCTTCCTTCACTATCACTTACTTTACATTAGTGTACAGTGTTCCTACTCTGTATAAATAAAAAAGTTAATAAAATTGACATTTTATTAATCTAATATTTCCCCAAAATATGCTCTAGTAACTTAATTTACCCTATAAGAAAACCTATCATAAACATTTATAAATTCTTGAAGTGTTTATATTTCGTTTACTATTCCTTATTGTAATTTTGCATGATCATATTTTCTGTTCCAATTCCATTCCTCTAGGCGCAATTACACATGCACGTATGGGCTCTCGCTAGACATGTTTATTTGATTGGGAAATTTATTTTAATTCAATTTTTAATGCCTATAAAAGTTGATGTCCATTCTCTAAAATTAAAAATAATATTTCTATTAAACAATATGAAATATTATTTTATTATAAAAGATGGTAAGTTTGGTAAAATATTTATTGCAATAAGTAAGAACCTTAATTTTAGATAGGTTAACCAACATAATTTTCTAACTAAATTCATACTAGTTTTGTACTTAGTTAATACGAATTTTAAATATCTTAATTTCAAAAACATTCAATATAATAATACATTCTTGATATTGAATTTTTAATCTAACATAAATTATTATTTTAGAAAGGGACCAGGTAATAATAGTAAAAAATATCATTCAATAATTATTTAGTAATCTATTTAGATATTTTTATTTCATTGCTTTATTATGGAAACACACGTAAACAACTTCTATCAAGGATAATTCAAAATGGACGACAATATTGAATAAATTTACCGGTCAAAAGTAGTTCTAAAGCTTTATTATGTTATTAATGTGAAAATTGATATTAATTCAAACTATTTATTAAGTAACCGGACGATTTATAATTGGAAATGCTGATATTACCTAAATTAAATAGCCTATGCTTACTATTGCGTTTTAAAAATGTATTATTAAGTTCATAAAGTGGAAGCTCAAAAATGACAAGCTTACAAAACCTTATATCTCGATCTTGAGCCTAATGATGAGATCGACTCGAAGCTCGAAATCCGAATATTCACAGAGCCATAGTAATTAGTACATAGGTGTATAGCCTGAACAGGTAGTAAGACACAGTGCTAAAAATAAAACTTAAGAAATTTCTTACGTTCACTAAAGAATTTTTTTTTCTATTATTTAAAAATCAAAACCAACTTCAGAAGACAGATTTTTACCATCAGTGCGTTTTGAAGTTTATGAAGTTTCTCTTGTGCTCTTTCATAACTAGCCTTCTTCTCCATATAATGTGCCAACACTTGATCAAGCTTTCCGACTCGGCTTTCAACATTGCCAATGAACGCTTGACAATTCTTTATCTCCTCTTGAATCAGCTCTGGTTCTCTGAAACCAAATTCAGAGTATTTTAAATAGTATATTTTATCATAAAGAAATTATTCGTTTTATTTTATTAACAATAAAAGCCACACTGAAAAAAAAATTTCAACTGTACACTTTGTTTACCTTAAAAGGAAACTTAACAGATTACACTATGGCCCTATCTTTAGAGCTGCACCATAGTGTAGCCATCCAAGGTAAGGTTGATACCTTTCATGGTAAATAAAGGGTTTTTACAAATCTATTCAATTATGAAGGTATTACATTTTTATCAGATATACCTGTCCGAATCTATCCTTTCATGTAGTTTGGAAGCCTGATTAAAAGATCGGTTTGTTTCCTCCCTCTGTCTATCAGACTCGGTCTCCAATGATCGTAATGTTTTCTCCAATTCTTGTTTTTTATGTTCCAGCTTGATCTTCTTTGAGTTGACTTTGGAGAGTTTATTATCAATGCTTACAATTTCATCCTACACAAGAAAAAACATGTTGAGCACTTGTATGATTCAGTTAGTAAATCAAGCAATACAAATTTTGCTAAGTTAAAATTGTTAAAGTGAGTCAGTTTGAACCTTCATACTATTTAATATAAGTGAAACTTAAATGTAATATTTCCAGAGTAATTAATGTTTCTATTAAATGTAGCCAGCCTAAAAGAGATTTAATTATTCCTTGACATTCACATTTTTAGGCTTAATTTGTTTGTTTCAATAGTGGTACCCAAACAGCAACCTCCAAAGTTGTATCACACCTGTCAATAAACAAACACAACTTTTATTTGAATATTTAGCTCTCAATTATTTTTGGAAAAGTATTTTTAAAAAGGTTCTACAAGTTTCTTTGAAATGTTTGCAGATTATATAAAATCAAGGGAAATCACATCGACATCAAGAAATCACAATGTGAGTTGTATTTGTTTATTTCAATACTAATTTTAAGACAAAGGATGAAGAAAGTAAATCATAAGGAAATGCATCAACATTCATATGGAAAAGAAAGGAAAATACACATATGAAAGAAAACCCGGCCAGTATTCAATCATACGCAACGCTTACAAACACATCACCATTCTTGGCATTTTTGTAACACGTGTCGAGCATGAATTAAATATTATACTCTTGATAAGAAGAAATAGACTTCAGTTTATATTTGTAAACAAATGTAACTGTTTGTGTGTCTTAATCATTCATAAGCTTTATTTTGATGTGTTATCAATCGAATAAAATTATATTTACCAAAACAGTCCTTGTAGTTTCACTGTTTCTGCTAGTTTCCACCTCTTTATATTTTTGAAAAGCTTCATCTACATAGGTTTCAATAGTATCACACTCGTGTTGCAATGCATTCTTCACCTCGACTAATTCAGTTAAATGTTGGGTAGCATGGGTAATTTCTTCAGTCTGCAAACACAACCAACCACAGAAATAAACACCAAGGTTCCTCACATATTGTCATTAGCAGCAGGGTGAAACATTTCACGGCAAAATCAGGTGAACTTACATTAATTATTGCTATACTGAAAGTGTAATACAATTATAATTATTATATTACAGTAAGTGTATGATTATTATGGACAATTTCAAAAACAGTTTTTAAAGTAAAGTATGTTTAAATTGAATCATATCAATTTTTAAATTTTCAATAAAGGGAAATACAATTTTTACTTTAAATGGACATATAATTTTCATTCATCTCAACTAAAAGGTAACACATTTACTTGCAATATATGGGCAAGTTTTATAGTTATGCTTGGTAAGCCTCAAATGTGGCCTTATACTAAATACAAGACAACACCTAACTAAACTCAAATGAATGGGCCAATTTCGTATATGTAAATGACCCATTCCATTCTGGTCTAGGTAGGTGTTAACCTGTATTTGGTATAGTACCACACTAGTGTGTTAAGTATGAGTATGAAACCAGCTCCAAAACAATCTAAAACTTTTTAAGGGTCATTCTAGCAACAGTTCAAAAACATTAGACATTTTCTTGCTCATTCAAACAGCTATTTCATTGTTACAGTCACTGTTTGACTAAAATCCACATTACCCAAGATAGTTATAAACTAAAAACAATGAGCGATATTCAACATCTACACTGAGGTTATGTTAACAATTTGTTCCCATACACGACCTTGGACATTTACAGTTTTAGTTTCCTAACTCCTGTGTTCGACCACACTATTGTTGATTAACAACAATGATCAAAACAAACTCCAAGAAAACTTTGTGAGCATGGTTCCATTATGCAGATCTTAGCACTTAATTAGATGACACTTTAATCCTTATTTTAGCCCCAGTTTTACTTGTTTATGTGTAGTATAGATGCTTTGTCTGTTTGTTCTTTACGTGTTATTTTCTCGACATGGTGAAGAGAAAGGTGGTTGTTAGTAGTAGCAAGACTAAAAACATAGAATTTCTTATGAAAGAAGTTTAGTGAAAAAGAAATACTTAATATTTATCAAGATTCAGGAAATGAACTAATTCTGTCCAATATGGGAAAAGGTGATGATGTGCTAAAACTGACTTTACTGCCCTTTCCCCTAAACTTTTATTGGAAATCCAGATGTAAATATGGTTGATTCTCCTGAAGAGGTTAAGACATTAGTGGATTTATTTTGTACCCCAGAATTTTATCAACATCTCATTGATAAAACTAATTGCTACACAAGTCAAACTATAAAAATAAACTATAAGTGCACAAAATATTTTATGTATCAAACTTGGGTTTCTGTGACCTCAGAGGAAATGACGATATTTATGAACAGCTATTATCAAGAAAACATATATCTCACATGGAAATACTGCATGACATTATGTTTTGTATCGTGCGAAAATTTGATGGATCTATCTTTAATAGTTCTTCAGAAATAAAACATTTTATATACACACACACTGGTAAAAATGATTTTTAGTTTTTTTAAATTTCTGGGCCAACAGTGTCGCAAGGCTGTCAATTACTTGGAGCGATTGTGTTAAACCAAAATTAAATATTGAAAATAATATTTGGTAACATCTTCTATTTTCCCCAACATGATGTATATTTTATTTATAAAAAGAAAATTAATATTTATTATGCAAAAAGTTATTAACTAGGACCTCATTATATTTGAAAAAAATAAACTTTTAAGATAATTATAAAAAAAATTGCACCTGAAACATATTAAATAAATGCAAAAGAATTGTTGAGTTGAAATTTTAACCAAATATATATGCGCCTATTCTGGGCAATTAAGGGTTAGAAAAACATAAACAAAGTGTTGCGTGTTGATTATCTCTTAATTAAAATTAGTTTGTAGGTAGCTGACAAAATTAATGTGGTACTTACAATAGCATCAGTTGAAACTGCTGATATTTGATTGAGCTCATCTTTGACCTGGGTCAAATTCTGACTGACAAAATCGATTTGATTTTTGAGTCTGCTAAACTCTACAACAAGCTCATTAATTACTTTATCCTTTTGCGCTTTCTCCTCCTTCATTTTGATGAGCTCTGATTCAAGTAGTGCAATGTTGTGTCTCTCATGTTTTGATTGTTCTTCCAAATTGCTATGCACAAGTAGAAATAAACAAAATGGATCTTAAATACAATAGTATACAAGAGTTACCAAAATTACTTGAGATACTTGTCGTATATTTACATATAAAATTATAAGTTCTGCAAATATCAATTTCAATAAATCATAACAATATAAATAAAACAGTATTGTAACATTTTGTCAATAATAAAAGGCAAAAAATATATTTCTAAGTTCTAGACCGATGCAAGCTTTTGATTTTCTCTTTCATAATCATAAGTTTAACATGAGTGTCATTGAAAACTTAATCAGGTCGATGTGTTTTAGGAAGTTTATTTGATCCCTCATTAGAAAGAAATGAATGTGGTGTATTTTCACAAAACTTAAAGTATTGGAAACAGTCACGAAAAATGTACATTTCATTACTAATCTGCTATATGGGTTTTTAAGTTGTTTGTATTTTGTTTTTGCTGCATAATACCACCTTCAACTTCTTACTTTCTTGTTATCTTACAGGTAGAGAAAGTATTGTGACCGTCAAAAAAATTGAACTCAAGATTTTGATAAATCTTGACGTTTCATGACCCCTAAATTCAAAAAAGTGGTTTTAACTTTCTGTCTGTCTATCTGTCTGTACCTCCAACTAGTGCCTTAATTATTTTACCAATCAGCCTAAAACTTGGTATCTATGGTTTTCATAGGGTTTCCCATAGGTTTTATTTGAATTGGATATCTAACCCTAAACTTAAGGGTAGTTTACTGAAGGGCAAAAAGATAAAAAGTCAATTTTCTCAAAACTGGCTTTAACGATTTTGATTAAATTTCATTTCTAAACATGTATACATATTCCAAACAAAATGGCTTTTCTCAATATTTTGGCAAAATGACTTTAAGGGTTCCAGTCTGATGCGTAAATCATCTTTTTTTATAATATCTCCTAAACTATTTGAGATATGAAATTAATTATCATTACAAATATGTAGGTCTCTTTATAATACAAATATTTTATAAGAAGTAATATTTTATAAAACCAATAACTTTCAAGCTACACGTAAATATATATATTTTTTAACTTTTCGAACTCAAAATGTAAAAATATTGCGACCTCAAAAGAAAATCTAACCTGAAATGTTGATGGATGTTGACGTCTCAAGGACCACCAAACCCTAAAAAGTGGTATTTGCAGTGACGTCTGTCTGTATGTCTGTTTAAACTTAAAATTAAGAATAGTATAATAAAGATCGAAAAGAGAAACAAATCAATTTTCTAAAAATTAGCTCTAACGATTTTGATTAAAAATCGTATCTAGGTATTGGTTAAGATTATTGGCTATTTTCATTTTACCATGAAAATTAATTTTAGTATACTTTACAAAAGCAGAAACTTCTGTATCTCCGCAACTATTTGAGATACTAAATAACTTCTCATTGCAAAATTGTAGTACTATTAAAAATAAAAAACTTTTATATGAAATCTATTTTTTCATAAATCCAACAATTTCTTTATTGGCAAATATATTGATATAATTTTGTGATCTTTAGTTGTAAAGATTGTTATCCCTTTTACTGCGGCTTCGCGTGGAGTGGTTTTATCTCGTCGAAGTCCAGTTTCCGGGCGACGGTGGTTGTCAGTCGTCGATCCCGTGGGTCCAGTGGATGGGGGTAAGGAAGGGAGATGGGGGAGAAAACAGATAGGTCAGAGTCCCGGCAACACGAAGTCGCGGTGGGAGGTAAGGATCTGTCCCGGCAACACGGAGTCGCGGTGGGAGGCAGGGGAACAGTCCCGGCAACACAGAGTCGCGGTGGGAGGTCGGGGATAGTCGTGGGAGGGTAGGGAGTGACGATGAAATGCTCTTTTCAAAAGAATAAAGATGGTTTATTATGCTCTTTCATAAAGGTGGTTCTCCAAGGTTGGGTCACCACTAAAAAATAGCTCCAGAGATCACCGTGTTATATACCCCCCACCACTGCCCGGCCTTGACCAATGGGGAAAACGGGGGCTTCCTATTGGCGCGAGAAACCGTTAGACACAGTGTCCATCACGCGAGCCAATAGGAAGCGCTGGCGCAGTGAGCAGAGGTGGAGTCGTCACGGACGGCTCAGACAACATGGACTGTGGGCCGGACCGGCAGTAGGGAGGGAGGGTGAAGCGGCCGGTGCAAGTGCGAAGGAAAGAAGGCTGACTGAACAGTGAGGTACATCAATCCCCCACACTGGCTTGCGCACTTGCACACGGGTGACCTCTGGTCTACATAAGTTTTACATCAACAAACTGTTTACATATGCATTCTTAGGGCTAATTTAATTCTAATTTTAACAGAGATTGGATTCACTAGTTCCTATTGACACAGAAAAAAAAGTTATTATATGACAAATAAAAATAACGGAAAGACACTACGGCCCTTTATAGGGCCAACAAAAATAAAAAAAATCAACACATAATCTGCCCTTTTTAAGGCCAACAAAAAAACATCAACACATAATCTGCCCGTTTTAGGGCCAAACTTTGACAGTGTTTATTGAGTGGGGTAGCCACAGTGGGTGTGGTTTTCACCACGCACCGTGATGTTGGTGTCACGCACTTGGTTGTGGAACCACGCACCATTATGTTCACGTCACGCACTGGGTTGTGTAACCACGCACCATTATGTTCACGTCACGCACTGGGTTGAGGGACCACGCCCTGTGTTGGCGCACCCACGCATCGTTTTACGCATCCCGCATTGGTTGGTGTGACCACGCACTGTGTCACGCACGGCGCTTGGGTAGCCGTGTACCCGGGTCTTTGGCCTCACCCTGTCTTGGGAGGGATTGGAGATCGTCGAGGTCGCAGTCTGGTACTCCATCCAGAACTATTTGGTAGGGGAGGGTCCAGTCCCTTTGTTCCCTCGGTGTTATTGGGTCCGGGGTCCATGGTTGTGAGTAGTTTGGGTAGCTGCGGTTTCCCGGTGTTTTCACCAGGGGGTGCAGGACGTAGTTGTCCCCTGTGTATTTTCTTGGATCGACCATTTGGGTAGGTGACCCAGTAGACCCCTCCTCTTTGTATGCTCACTGGGTAAGGCCCTTCCCATTTGGGGGCAAACCCGGCGTAGTAGGCTTCTGTTGCATTGAAGAGGGGTTGGGTCCGAACTAGCACCAAATCGCCGTTCTGTAAGGGTCTGGCGGGTCGTGTCGGAGGGTGGGTGTACCGATGTTGGTACTTCACTTGATTGACTCGTGCCCGTTCCTCTCTTTGGGTAGCTCCTTGGCTAGGGCTCTCGTTGTCTTCCTGTTCTCGTACTGTGGTTTCAAATCTCCACTCCCCGGGCCTGTATAGCGTTCGGCCAAGTAGTAGTTCACTCTGAGACATTCCGGTGGCCCCATTCTTGCGGCATCGTAGATTGAAGGCGATCATAGGCAGGAAGGTATCCCATTCTCGATGATTCTCCGAGATTTGGAGCGGATTCCCTTCTTTAGTTCCTGGTTCCTTCTTTCCGTGGGGTTGGCTTGGGGGTGGTAGATTGGGGTTGTCCAGGCTTCGACATCCCACTTTTGACAGGCGTTCGCCCAAGCTTGGCTAATGAACTGGGGACCATTGTCGGACAGGAGATGTTTTGGATATCCCCATCGTGGGAAGAATTGTTGTTCCATCGTCTGGATTATCTGTCTGACCTCTGTTGACGCGAGTGGAAATACTTCTACCCATCTTGAGAAGAGATCCGTAATCACTAGGATGAACTTCTTTCCTCTGTGACTTCGGGGGTATGGCCCCATGAGGTCTAAGGCTACCACTTTCCAGGGGCGTTGTGGTTGACGGGGTCTTAGTGGCTCTGCCCCTTGATACCCCCCGGTCTTACGACAGGCACAGAGCATGCAGTTTCGAACGTAGTTGCTGACTTCCGTTCGGAGGCCTTTCCAGGTGTAGCCTCGCTGAATGGCTCGTGTCGTTTCGTCTTCTCCCGGGTGCCCTGCCTGAGGGTGGTCGTGGTATGTCCAAATAACCTGTTGTCGGATTTGAGCTGGAACGATGAGTTTCCATGGTACTTCCTTTCCTTCACGTCTCCAGATATTGTCTCCTTTTACGTAGTGCTCATTCCAAAAACGAGCGTCGGTTGTTTTTGTGGGTGGTCGAGTTTGGGTGTCCAGAGCCTTCCAATGGTTCACTTGAGTTTGTATCTCTGTATCCTTTCTTTGTTCCGCCTTGACCAACTCATGTAGGGGTTCATCTGGGCTTTGTAGGACTAATAGGGCTTCTGGTTCGGGTGGTGGTAGCCCTGTGACTGAGGGTGGAGTCATCCGGTCCCAGTCTTGCGTCTCTGAACTGGTGTTCTCGCTGTCGGGTTGGCGTGACAACGCGTCAGGTAGATCGTTCTGTTTTCCCGGGCAATGTTCTAGGGAAAATTGGAACTCTTGGAGCAAGAGTGCCCATTGCGTTAGCTTGGTCCGTTGGTCTTTCATCGTATTCAGCCAGGTGAGAGCTCGGTTATCCGTGCGAAGTATGGAGGGTTTGTCTTCCAGGTAATGTCTATACTTCTTGATGGCCCAGATGATAGCGAGGCACTCCTGTTCGTTGCTGTGGTACCGTCGCTCGGTAGGGGTTAGTGTCGCGCTGGCATGGCTGATGATTCGTTTGCCCGTATCATCTTCTTGGTACAGTACTGCCCCTAGTCCAATCCCACTAGCGTCGGTTTGTAGTGTGAATGTTCGTGATGGATCGGGGCGGCTTAAGGGTGGTAGGCCTCGGAATGCTTCTTTAAGCGTGTGGAGAGCGGCTTCTGTCTTGGAGTTCCATATCCACCGGGATTTGGCTCTTAGAAGTTCGGTGAGAGGTGCTGTTACTTCCGACATCTGGGGCACAAATTCCCGTAGCCAGTTGCAGAGGCCCAGGAGTTGTCGGAGCTGTTTTCGGTTTCTTGGTGGTGGGGCTTCCGTGATTGCCTTGATCGTCTGTGGTTGTGGGGCGTTTCCGTGGCTAGAAACGATATGGCCCAGGTACTCTAGCTCCGTCTTGCCGAACTGGCATTTGGCCAGATTGCAGGTCAGTTGATGGAGCTCAAATCTTTCTAAAACCTTGCTCAAGTGGGTGAGGTGCTCTCCCCATGTCTTTGAGTAGATTATCACGTCGTCTAGGTAGGCGAAACAGAACTGGCCGGTGTACCCTGCTAACACTTCTTGGCTTATCAGTCGCTGGAAAGTACTTGGAGCTCCCTTTAACCCAAAAGGCATAACTGTAAATTGCAAGGTTTCTCCAGTAGGGGTGGTGAAAGCAGTCAGTGGTTTTGAATCGGGGTGTAGGGGAATCTGCCAGTAGCCTGATTTCATATCGAGGGTGGTAAATATTTCTGCGTCTCCCAGATCTCGAAGGGTGTCATGTACGTTGACGGCGGGTGGAGTGACATCGATAGTGGCGGTGTTCAGTTGTCGGAAATCAATGCAGAAACGGGGAGTTTTGTCCTTTTTATCCACAATTACAATGGGTGAATTATATTCCGAGTTTCCAGGTTCTATTATCCCCTGGGATTTCATCTCCTGAACCTGGTCTTCAATTAACGCGCTCTTGGTGGGGGAGTAACGGTAAGGCCGTACTATAATCCGTTGATTATCTTTAAGTCGAATTTGATGATTGATGCTGCGTGTTCTTCGCAGTGGTCCTTGGGTGTTGAAAACTGCTCGGTGTTGGTCTAGTAGTCTGAGTAGTTGTCCTTGATACTCTATTGGGGCGTGTTGTTTGATTTGGTCTTGAGGAACCGGAGGGGGATTCTCATTGAGTCTTGCAATCCAGTACAGAGTATGACGCTCTTGGTTTCCAAATAGCACTCGGCTGTTCTCGTAGTCCAGGATTACTTTCTGTTCTGTGAACCATGGTTGTCCCAAAATCAGTGGTTCTCGTAGCTCATCAGATACCAGGAACGTGACGTTGAGTTGTAGCCTTTGCATGGTTATGGGTAAGGTGATCTGGCCTCGGATGGCGAGGTTACTCCCAACCTTGGCTAGGTGGATGGGTGTGGGGAAAGGAATTAAATTATTCCGGTTTGAAGGGGTAAGGTGTTGGTATAGAATAAAATTAGCAGTAGCCCCGGTATCTAAGAGGGCTAGTAGAGGACCATGAGGAGTTTCACACAGAACCCTGGGGAGTGGTTGGGATGTTGAGGGGTTGACGCTGTTGATTACTGGTGGCGGCCCTGGTTCCTGTCTCCCAGAGGCGGGGCCCTGTTGTCCTCTGGCTTGGCGTTTCCCGATCTGTCTTTCTCTGGGTAGCGTTGATTTAGCACTGGGCAGTCCCGGTTAAAGTGGTACCCTGGGCAGTGGTAACATTTTGGAGGTCGTGGGTCAGCTGCAGTTGTTGGGGTCTTGATGGAGCGTGTCGTCCCTGTTGCCGGATTTTTAGCCAGGTCACGTTCCACAGATACAGCCCTAGTTATAAGTTCTTCTAATTCTTGAGGGTGTGGGGCTCGCAGAAAAGGTCTTAGTCCTGGTCGGACCAATTCAATTAACAGTGGTATTATCTCTGATGATGGCGTTGTGGGGGACAAGCGTTGATGCAATCGTACCTTGTGTCGAAGGAATATCTCGACGGGTTCAGACTGGGCCTGTTCCTTTCCGTACAGCTCCGCGTGGAGAGAGGCTATGGTGGTTGTACTGGCGAAGTGGTGCGTTAGTCTTTGTTTGAATTCTTCCCAAGTTGTAATATACTCGCCATAAAGCTTCCACCACTGAGCGGCGGTGTCTTTAAACTGCCTTTGGGTAGTATGTACCCATTCTAATGGGTCTATTTGAGCGGTCCTGAGCTGAACCTCACAGCGTTGAGTAAAAGTAGTGGGGTCTTCATGTCCTCGACCGTGAAAATCTGGTAGAGTTGGTAGGTGGTAAGGGCTTGAACATGGGCGTTGGTAGGTGGTAGTCAAGTGTGACCGGTATGGTGGTGCGCTGGCGCTTGATGAGGTGGGTCGTTGGCATGGTGGGCAACGGAAGAAGAGGCCCCTCAGGTCTCTGGGTTCATTTTTCCAGCCCAGACACTGGTAATGGTAGTATTGTCTACAGTCCTCACAGACAATCTCTGGGCCGTCTTCGCCAGTACAGGTTAACCCTGGGCAATATCGTACTTCCGCCGGTGTTTCAGTGCAGGAGGTGCAGCGGTAGGCTGGTTCATTGATGTCACGTGGTTCGTCTGTCCATCCAATGCAAAGGTGATGATAGGGTTTTTGGCAGTTTATGCAGGTTACATAGTGTCGGTCCCCTCCTGGGGTACACGATGGGTTGGTACACTTTTGACTCCTGGTCATCACCATTTTGCCTTCTTTGGTGAGGTCGTCTTCTTCGGTGAGTTTTCTTTGGTGAAGTCGTCTTCTTCGGTGAGGTTGTTTGGGCACCACCGGGTTTTGTTCACTCCCGGAAGTGTTGTGCGGTGTTCTAGAGTCGTGTAGTCGGTCCGTTGGACATCCGTCCTGTGTCTTGATTGGCCCCACGTTTAGGCGCCAGAACTGTTATCCCTTTTACTGCGGCTTCGCGTGGAGTGGTTTTGTCTCCTCGAAGTCCAGTTTCCGGGCGACGGTGGTTGTCAGTCGTCGATCCCGTGGGTCCAGTGGATGGGGTAAGGAAGGGAGATGGGGGAGAAAACAGATAGGTCAGAGTCCCGGCAACACGAAGTCGCGGTGGGAGGTAAGGATCTGTCCCGGCAACACGGAGTCGCGGTGGGAGGCAGGGGAACAGTCCCGGCAACACAGAGTCGCGGTGGGAGGTCGGGGATAGTCGTGGGAGGGTAGGGAGTGACGATGAAATGCTCTTTTCAAAAGAATAAAGATGGTTTATTATGCTCTTTCATAAAGGTGGTTCTCCAAGGTTGGGTCACCACTAAAAAATAGCTCCAGAGATCACCGTGTTAAATACCCCCCACCACTGCCCGGCCTTGACCAATGGGGAAAACGGGGGCTTCCTATTGGCGCGAGAAACCGTTAGAGACAGTGTCCATCACGCGAGCCAATAGGAAGCGCTGGCGCAGTGAGCAGAGGTGGAGTCGTCACGGACGGCTCAGACAACATGGACTGTGGGCCGGACCGGCAGTAGGGAGGGAGGGTGAAGCGGCCGGTGCAAGTGCGAAGGAAAGAAGGCTGACTGAACAGTGAGGTACATCAAGATATACTATTTAAGTTTTAACGCAATAATTCTCCAATGCCATAGGGTAATTAAATATAAGTAAATCTCTAAAAGTGTATATTGTTTTTCCTTAAACCTCTTAGGAGAAATGTTTGTACAACAATGATCTATATCCATTTTAGTCTCAATAGTCAATATTTACATTTTTTATTGGTTAAAATTTATAAATGAGGAATTTAATAGCAATGTGATGGCATGAAGATTTGTAACACCTAATAAAATGTTGAAAATTTTAACCAAAAGTTGAAATTTTAAAACGAAGTGTTAACCCTTGTGGACCCAACATTGATCTTTTCTATCGGTCCAAACATACAAATGAGGACATTAATTCTTTAAAAACAAAATTATAAAATTTAAAACTGGGACTAAAAAATTTTTTTTTAACATAAGTATATTGCAATTTATGCTTGGGTTTGCTAGTGTATATTATTTCGTTTCACACATATTACGAGTTTTGAGTAAATATCTCCATTTTCAAACAATAGAGCGAGAAAGTCCGTGTGGAGTTCCGTACCATTTATTTTAATTGGAAATAAAGACACAAACTATTGGCAAGCTTGTCTTTGCCAACACCACTATATATTTTAGTAAACTATATTTTAGAGTAAAGAAAAAAAATTACAATGGTTAGCTTGATGCATAGTGATTTTTAAAGTGTGTAAGTGTGAGGAATATAAGGGATGTGAATAAAGGATGAAGAACATAATGGAAGGATAGAGGAAAATGGAGGCTCTTATGAAGCTGACTTGGCCACAGGCTGGATGGCTACTTGTTGATTGCGACTTGATATTTACTTTTTTTATCGTTACTAAAGTGCTATAGTTTACCTGACTATATCCTCTGCACTGACTTGTAAGTATTTTGGTCTTGGGGTAACTTTTCCACCATATGACCTGTAGCTTGGAGCAGGAAAGTACTCGTTGCCATCCTTGGTGATGGCCCGCCTGCAATTTCTAGGGACATTATTTTGCTTGCTCAACAAATCATGAGCCTCTGTATCGCTTGGGATTAGAATGATGCGCTCAAGTTCATACTGATCTATAAGACAGTTGGCAACTACAGGATGTGTGATAGTCAATGCATTTAACATGGTTGAATACGTATTGTGTACTACTGCATTCCTTCGCACATCATGCACCTGTGGACAAAATAAAAAAAACAATATTACATATTTTATTCATGAATATTTTCAACACACAATTATTATTAGATTTATTTCAAGTGGAACGAATGAATAAAAAACATAAGATGAATAAAGAGATTTATTTATACTGTTAAAAAATCAATGTCAAAATCACAGAAGAAAAAGTCCCAGCGTAACTAATTGCCTTGTATATGGAGCGATAATGATAGCACTTGATAATTTATATGATGAGAACACAAAAGAAATGGCCCATGTGAAGCGATGGTTTTTTAGTGTTTTTTAGCACCAAATCTTAATAATTGCTGAGGTTATACACATATATACTAATTATGCTGAGTTAGGCATGAGTAGGGTTGAATTTAGAGGAAATGTACCCACATTTGCATCTAGCCAATGAAAAACCACCCTCAGTACACCTAACCAGGATTTGAACCCCCATCGCCCTGTCATCAGCAGTTTAGTTTAACACAAGAGTGACGCCTTAAGCTATCCAGCCACCGAAACTTTTTAGTGTTACTAATTATTATTATTATTATTATTATTATTATTATTATTGCACCACGTCTTACTACCCATTCAGGTTATACGCACTTACGCTAATGTGTAATGGTAGGGTGATTGTGAGATGAAATGAAGGACCTAAAGTTTAACGTGGAATCCGAACCACGGTGGAGGCCTGGCATTCCCCACATTATCAAGATGTTAGTGTTACTAATATATATTAACTTTGTAATATTTAAAATTAAATAAACCAGATGATTGACATCAGTGATTGGCTTAACCTGCATCAAATAATTGGCATCGGCATGGTCTGCAAAAAAGTTGATCGGCCAAGCCCTAGATATTTTTTTTCTTAAACCTAAATGATGTTGTCAAGGTTAATTATTAGTTTATTCAATCTTCAAATGCCATATTTAATAATGGAAATGTCACGTTATACCCTACATGGGCTTGATCTAACAGGATAGCTTGTGGGAGGGGTAAGGTTGCAAGCAAGGTAATTGGGTGTGTTTGAAATAATATGTAGTTTATGAATTTAGGTTTAATAGTAGTTACTAAAAGATAATACAAAATGTGATGTTAGTCGTGAAATAAAGAGTGTACCCCACCCCATGGAAGAACTGGCTTACCTTATGAATACTTAGACCAATTGAGTTGACTGTTACCAATCGTGACCTCTACAGAACTCGATATCGGGACCATGGACTCAATGGATGCTCTCTAAGTACTAGTGCTACTGATAACCCGAAGAAGTCGCCTGATACGTTATGGCTTCGGAATTGCGACCACCTGAGATATTGGAATTGTGACAGCCCCGTTGCCAAAAAGTAAAGGTATTTTATACCACACTCTTTCCGCTCTTCTGACCAACTAGTTCAATTATTGTTATGAATTGTCAGCGCTCTCCTGTAACCTTTCTCATACGTTACTTCATACATGCTTAGTCAGCAATTTTAGTGTGTGTGTGTTCACTCAAGTTATGTAAATCAAAACAACATTCAAACATTGCTCAGTTGTTATGACCGAGATGAAAAAATTAATGGAATTTATTTATTTTTACAACGCCTAATATTCCCTGATTTGTGGTCAAATTTCAAGCTTTCACTGTCACAGACAATTTTATCAAGTAGAGGCTACACATAGTGCCTCTCTCTTGTATGTTGCTGTTTTTAGGAAGTCGAGAAAAGTTTCCAACAGCTGCTCTCAGTTCTAATGGCTTTTTAAAGGATTTCTCCATCTGTCTGCAGCATAATCTAGACATAGATTGGTTTATTTGGTTAAAAAGGTTAGAAAACAGTGACAATTGCTAGTTTTAAACGTTATCTAGATTAATGTCCAGCAGAAATCATAATCATAGTTATCACTATGTAGAGCTTTGATACATTCTCTCATCATGTTCCTAGATTTTAGCAGTAGTCACAACTCAAGTAAACATCAGTAATGTTATGTTTATTGAGTAGTTTTGAGTTAAAGTTGTATCTTTATTATTTGGAGTATACATAGTTTGCCATATTTGCATAAAATCTCCAAGCAATGAATGCCAGAGCAGGCACAAAGACTAAGGGTTGTATTTATATGTTAGTCTCAGAGACCACTAATCTCCCAATATATGAAATAACAAGTATTTACCCACATTAATGGTCACATGGTCTAACACGTCACTATTGTGTTTGACCAGAATGCCCGCAACAGGGAGATCAAGGTTAATATCCTGAATGGGTGTATTGAGAGTGTTGTTTCATAAACGGTTTTCTATTTTCCTTCCATTAAAATTAGACAGTCCTCATCCCTCAGTGCAGATTTTTAGTACCGGGTCTTTCCACTGGTTTGAGTTATACACTTATATACTAATTGGGTTAATGGTCTTAGGGATGAGGAAACTCATAAGTAGTTTAAGCTTTACTTTTTGTGGACAATACATTGTTTTTTTGTTTTTTTTTGAGAACTCCTCTAAGAGCTGATTCAACACTGTCAGGACCACAATGATTCAACTTTAGTTAAGGCCAAGTGTGTAAGACTCATTAGAAAAATACTGACCTTACTAAAATATTTGCTGACAAAGCAGCCAGGTTTCAAATGCCGAGGAACAATTGAGTTAAATATTTTATCAAGCTCCTTAGAATCCTTGAAGTTGTCACAACAAAAAGAGCGGAGTAGGCCAAGCTTGAAGAAGTTCTCCATAGCTGGCACCCAAGATATGTCTTTGGGTTTCATGTATAAACCTACATAAAATGTGAAAGAGAAAACAAGTGTATACAGTAAATAACTCTCTAACCTGTATGTATGTATGCATGTATGTGTATATATATATATATATATATATATGTGTACATATATATGTGTATACTGTATATATCTGAATCTAAGACGAGTTTTTTTCCCAAATTTGTAGCTTCAAATCTAGGGATTGTCTTAAAATCACAGACTAAGGAATAGGTTAGGCCGGCATCAAAAGTTAACATTTTACATCTTTATTTAATATTAATACAATAGTGCAGGGCTGCTTTTTCAAAGATTTTACCATTTTCAGTATTTTAAGATATAATACAGGTCACAGGATATTTGTTTATTTCACAGATTTTTAGGCTATATTTAGGTTTTCGTTAAAAATAACTACTAGTTGTGCCCAATATGATACTCGATACCCATAGTATCGACTGGTATCACAATACTATACACTAGAAATCTCTATACCACTCTTTAGTATTCAACACGGTTAACTCACAAATGGGTTGGGGAAAGTGATAGGCATGATCAAATTTTATTTCGTTGTGCTGTTTTTGATTACTTTTCCAATTACTTCACTAGAATATTAAAAATTCAACCATTCACAAAAATCAAAATAGATTTAAAAACAAATAATGAATTATCTAGTTGTTACGCATATAATTCCTAAAACTTTGCCTACATAGCTAGCTAGCGCTTGTCAAGTAAGATATGAGAAGAAAACTTGAATTGATTTAAACGAACAATCGATAATACGTAGAGATTACTAGACAATTTTACCAATAGTGAACTTTAGTTTTAATTCGTGAAACTCCACAAAACATCTAACTTTGAAAAATATCAAGTAAATTATTATCTTTGATTAGATTTTCATAGATCATTTGTTTTGAAATAAGAATAAAGATGCTTGTTTAATTATCAATAATTTTTACGCTTGGCTGTCACGGCAGCTGACTTTTACGATAATTCACAACAGATGTGTCTATAGGTTAGATTTTTTGTAACATGTGAAATGTGCTTATCTTTTTCTTGTAAATGCAACAGTTTGTTGTATATTTATCCTTTGATTTCTTCCTTTATCTCATTACTTTAAATTATTTTCTTTTCTGTATATCATTGTGAAAGTGAAAATGTCACATTTTAGAAGCTAGTGTGTTAATGGTCGAGTACAATGTTCATATTTAGGGGGAGTAGGACATGTATGACACTCGGATTTTCACTAACGATTATAATTTGTCATAGTAAAAAATTAACTTCTCATTGTTTTTATGAGACATTTTCAAAGTTAACCTTCTTATGCAAAAGCAATATTTGTGACAAAAAATTAAATTCCTTAGCAATTCTGCAACCCTAATTAGATTTTAAGTCAACTAGGGGTTTTTGTTTTGTAAACACAAAAAGTGTTAGTATTACAAAATAAATCTACCATAATTATTATTTTCTTCATTCATGATAAAATAAATACCACTTTTTAAAAATCTATCCAGAACAACTGAAAAACTGGGGGTCGTCTTAGATTCAGGTAGATACAGCATGTATAAAAATTTATTTTAAAATTTTATTATCTAATCAAAAACAGTGAATAGTATTTTTTGTACAAGATTTTTCAATTATTTTAATTTTAACACAAAAAAAAGTTTTATTTTATTTTTATATCAAACATACAAACAAAAAAATCAACAAAATGTCGAGGAAATCTATATTTTTGTGGTAAATCTGAAATAATTTTGTTTAACAAACTTAATTTTTTTAATTCACCAACAAATAAAAAATAACTTATCTACATAATCTATTGTGAGCAGTTTTGTCATATAGGTAGAAGCTACTTAGAGGTTTATTTAATGTCATATCATTTTGTCAAGAAAGCTGTGTTTAAGCAATTTATGGGAATATTCTAAGACTGGTCATTATTTTGTGAGACACTTGACATACATACCTATGGGTCCAATAGGTTTTTTTGTAAACCTGCCTGCACAATGTGATTCATCAATTTTTTTAAGAACAGGAGCAACCCAATCCCCAAAAACAGACAAATTACTGTTGGATCGCCGTTTCTGAGCACTTATTTCACTTATACACTTATCTGAAAAGATTGTAAAAAAATAATTTTTAATTAGGGTTAATTTTGATGAATTATTGCAACATTTGCATAGCGAGACAATGTCAAGTCACAATGCAGAATAAAACTTACAGAATATACTTTGGTCAAGGACTGAATGGCAGTATCCTTGGTTAAGAGTCAGTTAAAGCACAACTCTACCCGAAAAAAAATACATACATTTCCTTTATCAACCAACTTATGAGTAGTTACTGCAGAAACTTAAATTATGATTTAACTTATTTCTAAAGAAATGTTTTTGTAAACATTTTAAATGATTAACCAGAATTCCAACAATTTTTAGAGACAGTTGTGAGAGTTAACATTAAGTATAATTCTAATCAAAATCACAAAACATTACATCTAGCAATGAATGAATATAATTTAGATAATGCACACGTGCAAAAATAAATAAAAGAAAATATTTAATTTACTAATCATTAGAGCTCAATTTAAGATATGAGTAATGTTTCCTTGATTTGTTTTTGTAGTAAACTATATTTTAAAATATTCACTAGAATTAAACAAATTATTTATTTAATAACCTTAACAAAACCTAATGTAGTGAAACTTTTACTGTTTTTAACATATATTTTTACTAAAAATCCAGTGGCGGCTCGTCACTTTAGAAGCTGGAGGGCTCAGCCTGTTTAATTAATAAATTATTTCTAAATAATATATTTAAAAGAAGACACAAATTTCGGAATATGTTTTGCTAAATATTCATTTAGTTAAACTCAAAAATTAATATCACAAACAAGATGGAAAGATAAAAAAAACTTCCTCTAAAGGACGTGGATGTGTTGTAGAAACTCTGCAGCTGTGTAATGTGCATAAATATATAGGTATGTATGTTTTCACTTTGTTCCATACAAAATTCAGGACATGGCCTACCTAATGAATTCAATTCTCTTTTTTGATCAAGAGTTAATCTTGCAATATTCGTTGTCTTAAGCTCCTGATTGAACTATTCATATTAAGCCTAGTTACAAAAAATATTAAAACATATAACTCAAATAAACATTATCCTGAAATAACCCTTACATAATATTATATAAACACTACGCCACACACATCCTCAAGATGCAGGAGCACGCAGGATGACTGACAAAATTATTGCTGGTTAACGCTATACACATTTCACAAGCTTTCAACCTTAGGGCGCGTAAGGGAGTGCGCCTTCAAAAGAAGAATAAGCAATGCTAGGTATAGCAGGAGGAGGACAACGGGTTAAGGGGAGGGAAGGTTTGGTTTCAATATATGTCAGGCGCTGATCGTCGCGCGCCCGACTGCATGCCATTTGATGATAAGAGGTGAAGAGGTGGGAAGGTTTGGTTTCCAATATCAGGCGCTGACCGCCTCGCGCCCAACCGCGTGCATTTTAAAAACATTGCCTGCTATTACTTAAACCAAAAACATATTTTTCTTGAAACTATTATGGTAGATAAAATTGTCGTGAGAGTGCGAATAATAACTTTAAAAGGAACTGGGGATTCGTGGGGTTGGGGGACGCGCGCCTCCGCGCCTTAGGGACGAGCCGCCCCTGTAAAAATCATGAGTATTTAAAACTGTATTCATGCATAGTAATAAACTTAAACACCTAATTTTTTAATCTTGTCTGTTTTTGATGAAGTTAAATTATTGTGTGCTTCAATAAGACGAGCAGCATCATCCCTTAGATTATCATAATCTTTTTTCTTCGTGTTATATCTAGCAGATAAATTACGAAGTGTGTTTTCTTTACTGCAAATGTCCGCTTGTAATCTTGCTTCTTCTCCAGATCTTTGAACAAACAAAATTAATTTTATTGCAAATATGAAATGCAAAACTCTTTCATACACGTTTCATACTAAATGTGTTAACCATGTATCAATATATTTGTTAATAATCTGTGCTGTATTTTTCATAGAAATATTATAAGAAAACTATAAAAACATGAAAAAGGATAAAAGTTTAAATATTTATTCATATCCTAAAATTAAAATCTATTTCTTAACGAGGATTAGTAAAGTATAAAAAGATGTTTGTGTTGTATATTTGAATGCATTGACTTTAATATTGTACTGTTATTTTTTATCGGGGATTTCAAAGCTTCAATAAGTCAAAGTTCAACACTTAATCACTTTAACTTTCATACCCATTATATTTTAAAGCAAACTAAAAACTTAAAAATGACATAAAAATCCTAACCAAATGAGGAGTTTGTGTTGTATATTTGAATGCATTGACTTTAATATTGTACTGTTATATTTATCAGGGATGTTCAAAGCTTTAATAAGTCAAAGTTTAACACTCAATTGCTTTAACTTTCATACCCATTGTATTTTAGTTTAAAGCAAACTAAAAACTTAAAAATTACAGCAATCCTAACCAAATAAGGAATATATTATTAGTTTAACTATCGAGATAATTTTTTTATAATATTTCTAGTGCTTAAGTTATCTTGATGTATCCAGATCATAGTGTTTCACTTAATCATTTACACCAGTCAACTTTCAACTGTCATTTTGTCAGGTCTTTAATAAGTTTTATAATATTTCCTTCTTGACTTTCCCCAAGTTTAAAAAAGTTGAATGCTTGCTAAGACATCTTTTAAAAAATAATGGTCAAATTATCATTTCAATTTCAACAACTTTTAATACATTTGGCTGCATTTATAATCTAAAGAGCTGAAAACTAAACATAGTAGAGTTTGCTTAACAAGTTATTAACATTTTTCAAGTTACTTCGACTCAGGAGTTGAAAAATGTATTTTAGCGCAGCCCTAAATATTATTATTCTTATGGCCCAGACATAAATTAGTGATCTTCAAGGTTTAGCTAAGTTAGGCCACAATACTATTCACCACAGAAAAAAAAAATAGTGATGACTTGAATTTTAAGGTTTATAAAGTACCCCGATCTTATATTTGTTAGTATGGTAAGGTAGTGTTAGTGTGGTTGGGTGTCCCTGTAATGTGTGTTTTTTTTCTCTTCCTATAGTGTGGTCTGATGGTGTAATTGGAAATAAATTTATTTTATTTAATCGTCTGTAAAATGAAGTTATTTGAAACCAATTATTGTTGAGGTATGAAATACCCCACACGACTGCTCAAATTACCAAAATTTTACCACCGCATGGACTCAAAAATAAACCACACCTTAAAAATTATGATCACTTTGAAAGAAAACAAATATTTATTTCTAAAAATGAATCCTTTAGCTTTTTAATGCTAATACTATTTATATGCTTTATTACTATGATTTTGCATTTTTTATTGCTATAGCAAAGTTTTAATCATTCACCGAGGGATACTTTTTAATCATGATCTACGTGTTATTTATTAATATAGCATGTTGTGCGTCGACCGTATGGGTATGGTACCTGGTGACCTTCCGAGACCTATAGCAGATAATTACACCCCCTGGTGAGACAGGCAGGGCCACCTAGTAGCGAACGGGCACACCAGGTCACTCCTCCACTCCCTTTCTCTCGGTCAACCTCCGAACGGCTGGTGAGATGATCCACCACCTCCTGAGGTCCCCCCTAATGCATGATCAGTGGAACAGCCACATAGTTACGAACTCTCCCAAAAGATTGTGTCAAAGCAAAAGGACCTAACAAACAGCAAATTCTACAGAAAAAGGAATAAACAAGCCAGTTGTAAATCTGTTGTGTAACTAATTGTTCATGTTAAATATAAGAGTGTAAGATATATATATTTTAGCATAAGTTTTAGAGATTAAGCCTTAGGAGGAGGGTTTGGCCTAACCTTCCTCGACTGACCAAGTATGCTGATGTCTGGAGATAAGGAGAAGGTAAATCGTGAAAAAACATCCGAACTTCCACCACTGATCTTTGGGTCTTGTTATTTTTGTTCACCTTCATCCTTCCTCTAGTGCTCAGAAACATTCAGGCTGCCATTCCAACCTCCTTACCCCCCCCCCTCGCGCTCAGACACATCCAGGCTGCCACCTTCCTTCCTGTCAAAAGAAACCTATACCATTGCAAAATCTAACTCTTCCCTTATCCATGGAACCCCCCCTCCCCCCTTCTATTCACCCCCATTACCGTCACAGCAAGGGAGAGCAACACAGAAGAAACCGAGCGAAACACTACGCCATATTCAAAAACCTTTTCACTCCCACACTCCTTCCCGCTCCATTTTTGTAAACCCAACCTGCTCTCCCACAGAAACCCTTTCGACTGAGACCCCTCTCTTCTCCCCCTCTTCTGTACAAGTCTTCCGACTACCGAACGTTGCTCTCTACTGATGATGTCTCAACGACAGAAAACTACAGCAAATACTTTTTGAACTAGGTTTAGACATTTCACCTGCCCCCCCTCCCCCGCCCCCGTTCCTGCCAGTCAAACAGCACTCCTTATTTAGACTCTCAGAATTCCAATTCCTCTCCGACCGCTTGTACGGCATATGTCATTGCAACTACTGCAAAGAACCCATCCCTAAGGATGTTTGGACCCATGCCTCTTCTGCGGACCCCATCTGAGTTGGTACACTCAAGCTTGACTCACCGAAAGGGAGAAAAAGATCAAGAAAGAAGCAAGACGACAAGTACTCCGCCAACTCCCCACCTAAGAAACCGCTCTACGGCCTATAAACTAATACTCAACCCGCAGATCTCACAACACACCATAACAGCCACAACCAGAGTCCGACAACAAGAAAGAAAGATAAAACAAGCAATTTTATTCAGACCTTAAAAGTGAGCAAAGCCTATTGAAAGGTTGTGCCTTTTCTTCATCTCTTGATACAAGTGTCCATTTTTTTTTTTTTCACAGTGCAATAGTAGGGGCCTGTTTTAAGGCATTCCGCTAATACAGTGGTTTTCCAAATATAAATGTTCACTAGTTCAGTACTTATCTCACGCTTCCAGCATTTTTCAGAATGCCACAAGCAGTGACTGGCTTTGGACGCCATTTTAATTCTATAATTCAGTCTGTTTGCACTAGGGATGGTATCATCAAATGATTTTAACTATTGTTAATCGATTGATCATTCAATAGCTTTTAAGAGTGTTTTCAATCACTTTTATTTAACCACTTTTGAACACAATTTTTAGGCCTAGCTCAATTGTATACCTTATTTATGATAGTGTAAACATGTTATTAGGATTTTATATGCATATGAAAGTTATAAAGGCTATGATCCGCTTTACAGTGGAGCCTTGTAACCTAGTCCACTGTATTAGCAGAGCCCTATTACATATGAAATTATGTCAAATAGAGTTGAAAATTAATAGTCATATTTTTATAGCAAAAAATTAAATAGTAAAGATAGGCCTGATTATTCATGTAACCACACAACAAAAAGTCTCTAGTAGTAGCAGTTATTTTTTACTCTTGAGTATTTCAATCGGTCAGCCATTTTGGCTTAAAGTTTAATTATAATTAATATGATTATAGTGAAGGTCCTTCTTTTTTTAAATAACATTGTTGAAGCAGTAAAGAGCACCTTCTGTTGTAAAGATTATTGACTATTTTAATACAATATATTGATATAACTACATGCAGTCCTTAAAAGTACAACATTACATACATATATACAGACAAACCTTATCATGTTGTTCCCTTATGGAGTAAGCAAACTATGCAAACAGCTCAAAAACAACAACTCCGTACCTAGTTCATTCTCACTAACTTTCTCCACACTTCCCTTTACTTGCATACTTCCATCACTTCAATAACATCCATACACTGAGTCATACATGCTCTTTTATTCTTTTAACTCTTTAATATTCCTCTTTTCACATATTCGTCTACAACATGTAACCATGTCTTACATGGCCTATCTCTTTCCTATGATACACACACTCTTCCAACATATATTTGCTTTATCACCTAGTCCACATTCATCCCTTGAACATGCCCAAAACAACGTAACACGCTTCTTTCACATTGACCTATTGGAATCACTTTCAAACAGCACTCTTTCAGCACCCATTCATTACTGAATCTATCCACACGAGTTTTTTCACAAACATTTCTTATGGACAGTGTCAGTAGTGAATGGTTACTGAAGGAGTGTATCATCTAAGGGTGCAATTATAAAATGCATATGGGTTTTATAAAGTATGTTTTTGGGGAAAAACTGCGTCCTATTTTCGATTCACTTCAGTATTTATCAAATTGATTTTTGAACAAATTATTTCATCCTTGGTTTTGTATTTTGAAGTAAAGAGTTAGTATGTAAATCGAGTGCTGCTATAACAAATTGGTTTTAGAAAGTGCATATGCTCATAATAAAACCACAGTTATCCAACGTAAAAGGGGCGGACCAGGTTTTAGATAAATTGTAAATTCGAGTTATGGTAAAAATAAACATTTATTCAGAAACAGGTTTTAAATACAACCCGGTTAAACAAAATTCTAGTGTATAAAAAAAATTACTCACTTTGGAATCTTTCAAAGTATTGCAGAAATTTTAAGATAACCAAGGGCAATTCTAATTCCTAATTTAAAATTTTTTTTTTTACGTTTTTTATATATAAATTATGTTTGTGTTGTATGTGTATTCTCAATGTGTTTTATCTTATAAGCAATTAAAAAATAAAAGCCTAAATAGTTTTTTTTTCTCTGTGATATGAAGACATTATAACGCCATTAGGAAAAGTTACATGCAATGATTATATTTAAAGGGATGCATTTAAATTGACAAAAGATACATAAAACAAATAATTACTTAATGCGTACAAGTATCAACATTCCAATGAAAACTAACTGGTATATAAAGTACCCCGCATGTATGCTCGTGTTAAATATAACAGAGCATCTGCTTGAGGATTAAGTGAGAACTTAGTGTGCTCAGTCAGTATTGTTTCAAACAAGTTGAATTGAGCACAAATATATATTTTTGGTTCCAAGGTTTTGATAATTGGGGTGCACATTAGATTTGAGTAAATAGAGTGTACAATATGATACCAAGCTATAAAAAAAACTATACAAGAATTGTTATAGATTCAGACAAAATGTATTTTAGTCTTCTCAGAGTCAAATAAAAGCTGTCTTACCTGTTAACCAAATTTTGCAGATGCTCTTTCATATTCGCAACGCTACGTTCTTGACGCAGCACTTTTTCATCAGCCAAATGCAAGTCTTTCTTCTTGGCATTAAGAATATCCTTTTTCTGTTGCCAATCGGTTCTCAGTTGGGAAAGCTGTGCTTCGTGCAATTTTGCTTCCTTTTTTAGCGTTGCCAACTGAGTTGTTTGATTTCTGATAGTAAAAACGAGATAATTTATTCTACATAGATTTTAGTGTAAAGAGTGCAGCAATCTTACAAACTACTTACATTTAAAATAAATCCTATTTTGGTTTCTTCTTACACCACAAATTTTAAACAACAAAGAATCCCTACACAAGTTAAATTAGGTTAAGAATAAAGGTCCTGATAAATGAGTGCCCTTCACCATGGCTGAGACAAGCAAGGCGTTAAGTTTTAATATGATACCCTACCACTTTTGATGATCCTTTAAGAGTTCAGACACCAGTCGAGGTAAAGTAGTTTTATAGTCTCAATATGGTGCAAAAGCAATTGGGATGTGTACATAAGCATAGGAAGAATTTAACTTGTGGGTTGTTGGGGGTTACAAAATCCTAAGTTTATGACATGATGTTAACTCTTAAGAAATAAGAACATTTAACATTCCTGTAACTGCCTCTATGTTGTGCGCCATTTATAACATTATTGAATTAATCGCCCAGCGATGGATGCCATTTATAACATTATACTATTATGTTGATGATAATTGCCTCGTGTTTGGGCGGTATTTGTACCATTGAAATAATACACAATTATTAAGTTAGATGTGATTTTATTTTAATATCACTATTGTCTTGATCGTAAAACTGATCATGTCGTTAACAATTTCGAGACGCAACTGATAATGATAACACGATCGTGCGTATCGAAGGCTGGAGTGACAGACACAGTCACAGTGAGGGTGCTAGTGTCAAGGCTAGTGAGCCAGTGCTAGTGAGCCAGTCTTAGTGAGCCAGTGCACATTTATTTCACCACGTCTAGTATATAGCTCACTTCGAAAGAACATTCTAGAAAGTGGTGTTAAAAAAAATTAAAAAAAAAAAAAACATCTCGATGGCAGTAGAAAGTCCGAGAGCCGGAAGCTGCCTCAAATTACCTTTTAAAATTTCTATTCGATCTTTCCAGAAGAGGAAGTTATTATTTATTAAAAACCTTAAATTGTCATATTGACTCTATAGGTCCTACGTCATGCGCACTGACGTCACTGCTTTAAGCGCCATGTAATATATTATAAAGTTCAAATAAAATTAAATAAATTTATAAAATTAGGACGATATTATTGTCAATGCTCTCACATATTCTTTAGGGGCAAGTCAGTAACATTACAAACATTATTTTATACAGTAGTGGTGAACTTTATTTGTGTAAGAGGAGAAATAATTTTTTAGGGGCTCTCTACCTCCTCTCTCCCAGTTAAATGTTATCAAATTTGATGATCCTAGAAGATGGAGAATTTGTGAAAATTATAATCTTTTAACAACTATTTAGAATAGTGCATGTTCGGTGCTCCCCTATTTTTTTTTTTAAATTGGACCCTCTAAAAGTTATTTTAAGAGGTGCCTGCCAATATTTTTTTTAGATTTGGAATGCCTCTTACAAGCTACTTGAAGTGGTCTTCCACCAGCAAATTTTTGCAAGTGGATGCCCTTAGAAGCTATTTTAAATGGTCTTAGCCTGGATTTTTTTTAAAAATTAAATGTCTTTATAAGTTATTTGGAGTGGTCATTCCCTGGCAACGTTTTGAAAAGTGAATAATTCTATAAGTTTTTTTAAGTTTGATACAAGGCCATCTTTAAGATTACTATTAAAAACTTTGGAAGATTTTGGAAGTGGTTTGAGCCCCATAAACCCCTCCCCTCCCTATGCCCATGGGTACACATGATTCTGAGTTTGTTGTAGTATTCTAGTGTGTATAAATAATGTATGCCAGAAAACCTAAATTGTTATATTTTTATATAACATGGTGTTAGATTCACAAGGACCAATGTCAATGATAAACATTTTATCCACAGTAGAAAGTGTTTCACTAAAATTATTTTTATTTGAGTCATATTTTAATACTTGAGTTGTTATCTTTAGTTCAGCCATGACTTCCCACCTCCACATACTTAAAATATATCCATAGATTTATTTATTTTAGGTATTTAACATACACTTTCTGAACCGACTGATTATTATAGATGTGATATCGAAAGAAAAGTATCAATACTATACTCATTAAAAGTATCGGAAGAAAAATATCGATACCGTACTAGTATCAAAAGAAAAGTTTCGATAACAGTAATTATCCGTGTGAAAATTTTAATCTGAAAAATAGTTTTTTTATATAGTAATAATAATTTAAACTATAACATCATGATGTACTTTCTTATTTAACTAAACACTGAAAATTATAATGGTTTTTAATACTTTAAAACAAATTTTACAAGATTCTTTTTCACTATTCAACTTCTTAAAAAAACTTCCACAATTCCCTTCTGGGCGGTGCCATTTATTAACTATACTCTTCATTTATATACTCTATCAAGAGATATTATTAACTATTGACAAACAATATAAAAATGGATGCTCTTTTATGCTTCAGCTGCTTGGGACACCCTTGAGACATATGAGTTCATTGAGCTCTACTAAAGGTTCTTTTGTTTAGTTTTTGATGAGCGTGCTCATTGATAAAGGAAGGGGTAGTAGACTGGTCACCAATCGAAGTGTAATTTGTTCTTCCTGTTCCTCCGCAGTCCACCTTAGTAAACATTTAGTCCTAGCATGAGTGAAATTAATAAAGTTGTTTCTTTCAATATTGATCTGATACCAGAGTGTGAGTATTAATATCCATAAAAGTATCTGGACAAAAGTTTTTAGTAAAGAAATACTAGTATCAAAAGGAAAATATCGATATAAGTAAGGTATCGATATTTGTTTCACATCCCTACTGATTATATCAGCACACAACTTATAAACTAATTTAAATTTACAACAAACACAAAACTCAGCCCTTGGTCACTAATTCATCAATGTGAAAGGGAAAACCCACATTTCACCAATGATAATTTTTTTGACCATGACAAGAATCAAACCCGGGACCCTTAACTCGGTACACAGAGACACGCTTCCGACTGAGCCAAGGTGTTGGATTATATTCATCTATGTGTGCTTTGTAAAGAAGTTGATTCTATAATGGATAAAGATCTAGTCCAATGTGACACTTCACAATAAGTAATGATTTATTTTTAGCTCATTGCTATTGGGATACAAGAAGAAAATGAAAAATTAAACTCTATTATACCAAACAATCAACCATATTATTTAGCAACTAGGCCTACTCATTAATGCTGGACATAAAATTAATATATGTATGACCATGCTTCAATATTTGAAATGTCAATTTATTTTTATAAATATGTTTGAAATTAGGTACATTAGGGACACTCGAATTGACATAGATAAAATTTAATTCAATAAATAGGTACAGATAATACTAAAATTTAAGATTGAAGTAAGACATAATCGTTTGCTTGTTTAGTAAAGAAAATATAAGCAATTATAAAACGTTAATATCAGACTTGATATCCTCTTTAAGGATGGCACCTTCGAATCCTCAAATCCTTAAGGATATTCAATATTAGAGGATTTGAGACCCAAAATAGTAAAATAAAATATTATATTTTGAATTGTTATTTGTTTTATAGCTTTAATACACCCTACAGTTGATCCACAAATGTTGGCACTATATTTGGCAAAATGTGGTGGTCGCTCGGTAGGTATAGCTTGCTTGGGAGCCGACGCTATAGAATTTTGAAAAAATATTTAATAAACCAAATTGGTTGTTCTGACTGATTATAATTATATGACAAACTTAACAACCAGACCACAGACTATTGATTTAACACTTAACTGGATGTATGAACATTATAAATAATGGATTATAGTTAGGCATGTGTGGAAATGACATTTTGACTTCTGGAAATTTTCAGGGAGGAAATAACAATTTCCCACAGGAATGAGATGGGAGACGGGAATTTTTTTAAATAATTTTCAAATTAAGGCTTATATTTATTTTTTGATTTATAATTTTTGTCCAGAATATGAAAAAACTTTCTCAAATAAACCAGTGTGCCTAGTTACCTCATATATTTTAATTACAAAACACTTCTTAATAAGCATTGTTTTGCTCCAAAAATATTGGTATATCCATTGTCTATGCTGGCATTAAACTAAAGAAAGTAGATGCGATTTTTAATAGTAAAAAAAGTAATGTGCGTGTATTGATGCAAATAAGTGTATAACTGTAGTTAGAAGTTTAAAAAGTACTTTTATCATTTTTTGCTCTATAAATATTTTTTTCTGACTTTTCTTCTTTCATATTTATATATATTCAGGAATAAATATTACAAAATCCAACATTCATATGAAGTGTAGTTATATTATTTAATTGCACTATTTCACTCATTTGTGTTGTTTATGGACTAGATAGGCTGGTCTAGAAAATTTGCTTTTAGAGCTATTTTATTGTGTCTCAACACACATACACACGTGGAAAGCCAAAAGTGTGGGAAATTGAGGTCAGCCTGAAGTTATCTTTTAGACTAGTTGGCTATGATAATAAAACATAGTAATACTTGAACTTCATATACTAGTAGCTCTACACTAAATTAAATTTATTTTAATATAAAGAAAATAATATTGATAATAATTTAAAGGGGTAAAACAGTGATATAATTAATCACCCTTGATTGTAGGATGTATAGGCTCACAGTGACATTTGACGAGAATCAACATCTTTAAAATTAGCAGAATACAAGTTTGAATACTATTTTAATTGACTAGGTAGTTGTAAAATAAAAACAAATTAAGTTTAGGATATGTCTATTTTATGGAAGATAAAATTAATTTATTAACTTTAATAAATATATAATATTGTTGATTAAGATTAAATACAGATGTGACATGCAGGGATAAAATAGATTAAAACATCTTAATATTAATTTTTTCCCAAAAAATCTTAGAAATAATTGTTTCCCTCTCGAGTTATGGGAATATCTAATAACCCATTTTTTTCCCCCAAGGATAAAATGTTTAACATTTAGCTTTCTAATTTTTATCATTCAATTATATTTACATTTCCTCTTTTTCATTATTTTTCCCAAAATTTAGATTCAAATTCGAGATTCATATATAAAATAAGGATTAAATTTGAGATTCAGAATAATAAAATAGTAGATTTGATTCAACTATACTCCTTTGAATAAGTTGTTCCGCTTTCATGTTTATACATAATTAATCATGTTCAATAGCTCAATGGGAGAATGACAAATCAAGTTACATATATTTATTATAAAAATGATCATGAGGAGAACTCTTTTTGTGTCAGTCAATTATCATCATATAAGAAATTTCTTCATTTGGACTCAATTATAACACTTACAATTAATTAATATATTTTAAAATTTATTTTTTAAAGTTTTTATTTTTCTAACATAGAAAAGTACTTGTTACACATGGTCTTTCAAGCCCCTTTTAGTTCTAGGTCCTGTTTAGGCTATGGACTCACCACCACCGTAAATAACCAGTGATAGTTTTAAGCTCAAATCAAAATATTATTTTATTAATACTAAACATGAAACACATGTGTAATTTTACTTCAAGTTTAATCAAAAACCTAATGCAAAAATTAAATTAAAGAAATATCCATTATAATTATATTATTAAAAAGATTATATAAATATTGCTTACCTTTTCTCTCCTTCCAGATTCACAATTTCATTGGAAATAGAACTCAGCTTTCTATTTTGTTCTTCAAGCAGATCTTTTGTGTCTGTTATAGCTTTTTCTGTGGTATTCAACTCTTTTTCACAGTTTATTGCCTAAGTGATGATAAATATTTTGTGAAGAAATAATATATTAATACAGTGTCTTAAGTGAATTATTTTGCAAAAGTATTAGAGCTAGGGGTCAAAGGTGTGAAGTTTTTGAGGAACATGCTAGCTGTCACCAGAAGAGATAGGATTAGGAATGAAGATGTAAGGTCAAGAGTTGGGGTACATGAGATAGTTGAGGAAGCTAGGATGAGATGGTATGGACATGTAATGAGGATGGAAGGGAAGAGACCGTAAGGGGGGCCAAGGAAGAGAGGAGAGGAACAGATAGCAAGCAGCAAGTGTGCAAGTGAGAGTATGAGAGGGGAAGAATGGTGGAAGGACAGAGTGAGATGGAGGCATTTTACTAAACAGACCCGACCACAGGATGATGATTAGAGTTAATGGCTGGCTTTCAAATAGCTTGCATAAGTTTTAGAACCATGCTTTTCTAATGAGGTGTCATGAAACAATGATGTGATCACTATTTTAAAGTTATATGGCATAACTTAACACATTGAACACCACATCCGAGCTACGCTATGGCTAGCGTAAGTATCTATTGTTACCATGAATGAGCTATACTCGAGTATAGTGTTCTGTAACTGTTTCCAAAGACAGTCTTGGTTCATAAAAAAATACTAGGTGGCAGCATTTCCCATATGTTGTGAAAACTGAAATGTAGCATTATGTGTGCAAAATTGTTTTGCTCTCTACCAAACTTTGTCTGTTCGTCTATCCTCAATGAACAGACAAAGTTTGAAAACCAAACCCTAATCAATACAGTCAAATATCTTCAACCAGTTATTCAATCTTAACCTTTTCCTATCCTGTTTCTCTACTGCCCTCCTACCATCGTAACTGAGACCTGACCGGGCCAGGTCGTGAAGATTTGAACCTTTTTTCATTTTTCCTCTCACTTCTTTACCTTTTTCTGTCTATCCATTTGTGAACCTTCAATCTAGCGCTACCTTTACTTCTTAATCATTTTATTTTTTTTTTATTTCTCATGTTGTACTCGTATCTTCTGGATTATTCTTCACAAGCCGTAATTTTATGTAATTATTGCTTATTCAAACTATTGCCCTTGTGTAGTAACAGGGACAACATCTAACCCTAATTTAGAGGTAAGCTTGACAGTTTAGTATTTATCTACAGGGTAATAATAATTTATATTCTCTACCCTTTTATAATTTCTTAATATGTCTGTTAGGTTAGCTTTATCTTCCTTCTCTAATCAATTTAAGTATTTTCTTTCGTTTTCATTTTATGTTCTTAGTTCTTAATTTCTCGTCTTATGTTTTTTCTAATTTTACATTGGTTTTCCTCAGACCTGATGATGGTGTTTGTAGTCGAAACATGTAGTCAGTCAACCGGCCCTCTGGCATCCAAGGCTTAAGGAGAGGAATTAAAACCAGCTAAGGAACACTTATATATTCATCAACTTTTCTGTATCAATTTTCATATTCTACATAATTTAGACTATGTTTCAAGTCCTCACCTATAATTATCGTCTCTAACCTCTATTAAACAATTCTTTGCTTAATTTCCCTGTTTACTACCATAGGTTAAATTTTAACTTTTCCTTTTGAAAACTCTGGATCTATCATAATATTACCTTTAACTTAATTCAACTGTTTTACTATAGTTAATATATCTTACTTAGTAATGTTTTACTCATTAACATGTAACCTTGGAATATGTGATTTTTATTTTATTTATTGTCTAATTTTAATATGTTTTTTGTATTTTAACCTACCGTATTTAACTTGTTCCCAGTGTTAGCGAATAAAAGTATGAAAGGTTTGGTACCATTTCATTTTACATATTTGAGCGAGAAATCTTTTATTCATATGGCTATTCAAAAATATAAATACAAAAACAGGCTCAGTACTGAAAATGATTTGAAACTTTATTTATTGTTTGTTGTCCCTTACTTTAAAGCTCTGTTCCATCCAAAGCAAGCACACCTTCTCACTAAGTCATGTGAAAAGGTGAGTAACTGTTAAAACTTTCAAACCATTTTGAAACTTAGATTGACATGGAATTTTGTGATTTAAGGAGGCTATTTCAGTTGTGTAAAACAGCCATTTCCAGTACCACTAAAAAAACATATAAAATGTGATAATATTGTGACAATAAAGATAAAGAATGTTACTACTTTGCTTATTTAATTTCAGTTTTAATTTTTGAAATAAATGTATAATTATTTGAACTTGTAATTAAGCAGTTTCAATATTATTCCATTATATTTGGTGGGGTATTCCAAAGTACTTACCGGAGCTATGGTAAGTTAATTTAAAGATATTAAACAATGTGATTACAATTAACTTGATAACTAAATTTCATACAAATTTGATATAAAATTAAGTGCGTGGCTGTGGATATTTATCAGGTGGTTCATACAAATCGTATATTTGTGAAAGGGGTTCGCGAGTCGAGAAAGTTTGGGAACCACTTCCCTATTCAGTACCATTCAACATGAAATTAAATAAATCTTCATTTGTAAGCATAGAAACTAGGTCAAAAGAAAAATATTTAATTTATTTCCATGTGTTAAAATATGGAAACTAGTCAATTAGGCTATCTAAACAAATTATAACAAGAATCAACAGGACTAAAATAACATTTACAATGATTAGTAGGCCTACAATAAGAAATTTTATTACCTAGTAACCTGCCTCGGTGGCGTAGTTGGCTAACGCGCTTGTCGTGTTTAGCTCGACTGCTGAGGACGGGGAGATCGAGGTTCGAATCTCGGTCGGGTGAACTGGGGGTGGTTTTCCCTAAATGGTTTTCCACTCTCCCTCCACGCAAATGCGGGTTCACTTCCTCTAATTAAACCTTTCCAAATCCTAATCCATTAGCGTAATTAGTACTTAAAGCGTATAACCCAAACGAGTAGTAAGACCGGTGCTAAATATTATTATTATTATTATTATTATTATTATTATTATTATTATTATTTATTATTATTATTATTATTATTATTATTATTATTATTATTATTATTACCTAGTAAGTGATGAAAGATTTTGAAAGTCAGTATTTTATTCACACATTAGCATATAGAATTAGTAGGCTAGGCGGAATACGATGCAGCTGCGAGCTGGTATATTCATTTGCTCACTACTCACTTGCCAAAGCGCTGAGGAAAATCAACCTTATGAAGTGAATATTTACTTGATTATTTCAATACAAAATAAGTGTTCTCCTTATGTTCATTTTCAAATAAAGTTTCCTTTTATAAATGAGAGTCGACCTTGTGTTACTGTGACTGTGTTTATAAGCTGGAAAGAAATGGCTTGTTTATATTGAGTTTAGAGCTGAGCGAACAGAAAAATAGGACAAAGCAAAATTACTAGAAACTGATGTCTAGCCACTGATGTTCAAAGTATACCCTTTGAGGAGTCAACCGTGTTGAATACTGAAGGGTGGTATCAAGATTTTTAACGTATAATATCAATTATTTCAATACTAGTCGATACCATGGGTATCAAGGGTAATGAGGAATTGAGTATCGGAACCGGCAAAAATTATTTCGTTTGTTGGTAAAAAAATTCAAATATATTGTGTGTCATAACATAAAGCTATTAGACTGTTTTAAACATTAAATAGAATGTGGGCCAGAGTTGAGCTACTAAGCGTACAAAGATAGTAGAGGAAGCGAGGTTGAGGTTGTATGGACATACAATGAGGATGCCAAGGAGAATGATAAAGTTCAAGTTTGGAAAGATTGTTAGCGATACCAAGGAAGAGATGGAAGGTGCAAATAACAGCTAGTGTGGGAGTGAGAGAAGAATGGACGAGAGTAAGGAAGAATATTGGAAGGAAAGAGGAAGATGGAGCCATTTTACTAAACTGACCAGGTCAGAGGTTGGATACAGTTAATGATGATAATGTTGAGGAAATATGATTTGATTAATTATTTTTATATAACATTTATAACTGTTATAAAAGTTTGCAAAAATTTTGAAAACATCACAACAGAAATACCAAATATCATCATCATTATGAACATTTTCCTGCAGGGTCTGTCTCGAACATAAGTCTCTCCATTTACTCCTGTCCACCTGTGCCTGGGTCTTCATTTTCGCCTCCTGCTTGCAACCTCCATTACGAGCATCCTCCTTGGAATCCTTCCCTCTTCCATTCTCTTCACATATCCATACAAACTTAATTTCACCTTCTTTATCCTATTCTGCAGGGGTTCCTCCTTCACTCCCTTTCTCATAATTCCTCACAAATTTAATTTCACATTGCTATATCCTGCTATCCCTTTACTTCGTTGACCAGGTTTATGATGCAAACTGCAATATATATATATATACATAGTATGCCCTGTTCATCAGTCATTTGCACTTCTATGGCACATCTCTACTCCAGAAAAAGCTTGAAGCTTTTTTAAAAGTTCTTCGCTTGCCTCCCTATCTCCCCAAATTCCTCTTGTTTCCTCCTCTTTCCTCTACCACGCTTCCTAAGTACCGGAAGATTTCCACTTTCTTAAATTGCTCTCCTCCTAATGTCACTCCTCTTGTGTGCCTATTTTCTTTCTGTGTTGTAATCACCAATTCACACTTGTTTACATTAAACTTAATTGTATACTGTACTACCAGATTATTCCACACATCCAACTGTTCCTGCACTGCTAGCTCCTCGTTACCCCACATCATAAGGTCATCCGCAAACACCATTGCCTTCATATTTCCTTCCAATACTCTTCCTACCACCTCTCTCATCATTACATCCATTACTACCAAAAACAACAATGGCGAGAGCTCGCTTCCCTGTTTCATGCCATTCCACTACTCTTCCTACCACCTCTCGCATCATTACATCCATTACTACCAAAAACAACAATGGCGAGAGCACGCTTCCCTGTTTCATGCCATTCCTTAACTAAAACCATTCTGTCTACTCCCCTACAACTTTCACACAGCTCGTACTTCCCTTGTACAGTTCTCTCACTCTCCCCACTAGTCTATCTTTCACCTATTTATTTTTCAACGCTTCCCACATTTTATTTCTACACACAATGTCATAAGCTTTACCCATGACATAAATACAACAAACTTAATTAATGGTTTCAGGTAAATTTAATGAAAATATGTATCCCAAAATATTATGACAATGTAAATAGAGGAAATTAACACCTGGATGGAGATTTGACCCCTGGTCATCATGATTTATGCGCCTATCGCTTCTTGTCAGTGTATATTCACACAACTCCTAGCATAACATTGTATCTTTAAGGAAAGCCACTTTCTCTTTTTGAGATATATTTTGTTATATTAGGAAGAAGGTACAGGAAATATAGATAGAAACATATAAAAGAGAACAAATACAATGTGTATTTTACTATGCAAAGAAGAATACAGATCCCATTTTATATTGCTGCCATTGGATAAAGAAGTAACAGTTGCCTTTAAAAGAAAATCAAACGTTACTACCCAATCCCCCAAAGTAGGTTTAGTTCTGTCTTAACGCAGCACGCAATGTACTTCTTAAAATGGGAAATAAAAATAAATAAAAAGGAAATTGGTAATGAATGATAGGGCTTCTAAAAAAACAAAAAAGTTTAGTCATTGTTGTAATGCAATGCACTTTTGTAGCACTACGTAACTATGGTACATCAATATACATGGAAGAGCAGTGGGTTTGTATACACAAATTATATAGATTTAATAAAGCTTAACTTATCATTTCTCAGAATCCATAGTACTTTTATGACAATAATGGGTTAGTTAATACACCCTCTATACTTACTAATAAATTAAACAAAGAGATAAGATGGACAACATAAGGGTCAAGAAGGGTTATTTTGAATATAAGTAATATCATTAAAATACAAAAATAATTGAAAATGTGAAATAAAAAAACTAGGCTATTTAATAATATAGATTACTATATACTTACAATAACCCAATATAACTCATTTTGTAGCGTTGTTAGTTTTTTCTTTACATTTTTCAACTTTCTAAGCTTGTTCACTTGAGTTTCCAACTCTTGCATCTCATTCTTGGTATCCTCCAATGCCTGTTACAAATATGAAACAAATATAAACTACCAAAGTTTAGCAAAGATGTGAAAATACACTACAATGGAGTGGCAGCTGGCAATTTATTGCCAAGAGCCACACAAATTGGCGAAATTGAATTTGGTAAAAAAAAAAAAAAAAAATGCTCCCTTCTTATCAATATAGAGATTATCTGCAAACAGTAAGATGAATAACAAGTGGGAAATTACAATTCATAAGTACAATTTGCCAAACTGTTATCCCTAGTAGCCCTCCTTAACCCACGATTGAATAAAATGTAATTGCGGTGTTAAAGGAAATATGTATATCTATTTTTTCTGATGCCACCAGGGTTTGCCTGACATTTGACAATGATTTGTACCAACTTCTGAGGTTGGAGCATCATTTAGGTGCAGCTAGATTACCCCGAAGAGATAAGATGATGTGATGATAATGATTAAAATTATGTCTGACTTGGACCAAAACTCAATACAATTTTAAAATCCTCGAAACCAAAATATAAAAACTCTTACCTGTCCAGCCCAGTAGACACACCTGTGTATGTAAAAAAAACTTTTGTTTTATATTTGTGTAGTAATTTTTTTTAATAATACATAATGAGTTTTCAATAATACATAATATTTAAATTAATAATAATAATGAAATTCTCCAATTTTTCAGTTTGATGTTCAAATTTTGTGTAGGTAAAAATTGAACATAATCTCCCAAAAAGTTTTGCCGGTCCTACTCTCAATCATTAACTTATCGATTATCTGAATGTGAATTCACAATTTTATAAAAAAAAAATCATCATCTAGTTAGGATTTTTATTTTGTGGAATAACTAAAGAATAAATGAAACCATTTAAAAAAATCATCTTATGCTTATAGTGTTTTATAAGAAATATTTGGATTTCTGATTGTAGATGAAATAAATATTCTGCTTTGAGAAAAAAAATTGTTGGCCATTTTCGTCCTTTATTAAGCAAATTAGCTTTAAAAAAATGTGTCTATTATTTTGTACAATTTGAAATAAAATACAAATAATCTTAATAAGTTAACATGGATTATTGAAACTATTTTTATTGATAAAAAGTATTTAGAAACTTATAAAAAATTATGTATTATTGTTCGAAGTAAGGGTCGCCCATAAACCACATAACGCTTTGAGGGGATGGGAGAGGGGTGAGCTCTAATGTCTACATGTAGTTACATGTGGGGAGGGTGGGGTACATCAAAGTGTTAGGTACCACAGATCTTATACTCAAATTCTAATGTTCAAAAATAATATTCTTGATAAGTTTTCACCTTTGATAAACATATTACGCCTTATAGATAACCTCTAAATATCTGTGCATTGACAATGTAGGTTTAGCACTTACCTTTTGTTCATCAATATTTTGAATGCACTTAGGTAGCATTGTCTGCCGGAGACTAAGAACGCCAAGCACATTCGAAAATACATTTTTTATGTACATGACAATGACATGTTTATACTCACGGCACTTGTTTAGACCTGTCCAATCTACTGGGCCCCTAACATGCTTTTAGTTGGATATTTACTGTCTGTCGAAGTGGCCTTAATTAATATGTATAGTTGAGTTTGAGTATAATTTAGATTCCTATTGCACATTCTTTTACATAGACTGTGAATAATCGCTTGTGTTTGAACAAATACAAAAATAATTTCTTCAAAAAGAGGAGACTTGTTCATTGCTTGCGTATGAAAAGCAATATCCAGAAAGAAAAAACTAGTGTAGGAGTCTCAAAAAAATGTTGAAGCTAAATGGAACGAAGCAAAAGTACAGAATTTATCTCAATGCAAGTTTAAGGAGTCCATCAATAGTGTTATTTCTTGTACAAGCAGCATGTTATGAAAAGTTAAGCTTTAATTATTTTCAAAAAGTAGTGTATTTAAGTCTATACCTTCTCCCTTCTGATAAATCTTTGTAGGCAATTGGGGTTCAATCCTCGGTCCCGGCAAAGATTTATCTGATTACCAAACCCTTCCTTCACCTTTAACAAGACATCTTGTGAATGTGGGGAATGCCAGGCCTCCACCGTGGTTCGGATTCCACGTTAAACTGTAGGTCCTTCATTTCATCCCACAATCACCCTACCATTACACATTAGCGTAAGTGCGTATAACCCGAATGGGTAGTAAGACGCGGTGCTAATAATAATAATAATAATAATAATAATATTTTTTAGGCAATTATTATACACCTGATATGGTGGCCACATTGTCTAAGTTGTCATTCTTTCAGTAGACTGGACAGCCAATGTTGGGGGGATGGGGTTAGAATACTAGTTAGATAGGGTTGCTTTTCCTAAATGGTTTCCTGATCCCCCTCCATGCATATGCTGGTAGATTTTCTTTAAAATTTTACCTTTTTAGTAAAACCTATACATTTTGTCGAGTGGTATAGTAAAATTCTGGTTATTCTATTTTATTTTTTTATTTTTATCTGAATGTTGTAGGAATGAAGAAGGTAGAATTTTAGAGGTAATCTACCCTTATTAACGTGGAGGGCGAGTATAAAACCACTTAGGAAAAGCCACTCTGAGTACACCTGACAGGTATTCGACTCCTGATCTCTGCTTTATTGGCCATCTAGTCTTTTTCAAGAGTGAAGCCAAGATCCAGGATCAATATTGGAACAAAACATGAGTCTATGAAGGGATAGTTTCATTAAAATAAAATTGTATGTGATGATAATATGACTCGAAAAAGTGCACAATATTAAGAAAAATGTCTTCCCCCAGCATCAAGCATCAGATGTAGGCACTTTAACATATTCATGTAGCGCCACTATAGAAAAGGGCCACCCTAGTCAGTGCATAGTAGTGCCGTCTGGCTTTTACTCAAATTTCAAACCTGACATATATAATATAAATATAGCAGAGGTTTATCATCATACTCTCTGAAATCATTTATATTCAGAATTTAAAATGGATTTTAAGAAGTATTAAATCTGAATCCCTCTATTAGTATCACAAAACTTCCATATGAAATGACATTCACTCTTAGTGAGAAAAGTTACGTAACACAGGTTGGGAGGGGGGGGAAGGTAGTATAAAAAGCATTACGTGGTTTATGGATGACCCCTTATACGCTTGTCGTTGTATTGTACTCCCATCAAGATCCCCGCAATAATCTATTACTACACAAGAACAAATATTGTATTTCTGAAACCACAACTCACCTCGTCTCTAAACTTTATTGTGGATCTAGCTTTATCACTGCTCTCGGACGTACAATGATAAAGCCTTTTGACCTCATCTAGAGTGGTCGCTCTCATGAAAAGTTTAAATTTATCTTTGGGATCACTTGAGTTGAGGAAGTTTCGAGAAGTATCTTGATTCAAAATGCATATTGGATTATCCACTTGTATCATGAAAGCAGTCACAATCTTGTCAACTTCTTCACGCTTTGTAGAAATTATTTCTCCTGTGGAAAGGAAAATAAAATGTTATCTTTCTATTTGGGTGCCTTTAAGTGTTATGTAAGCACCTATTTGGCTATTTTTGGACCTCCCTCCTATTTTAGACTAGTTTATGTAGTATTTGTAGAAAAAAATCAAATTTGTTTACAGGAATAACCATTAATTTTCAAGGAATTTATAAATTACTAGTAGTTATTAAAAAAATAGAGGTATAAATTAATTTTGGGAAATATTTCAATCTAAGCACTATGGTAGAATGAATTAAAATTAATTGTATTAATAGAGACATGCAAAAGGTGAGGTTATTTTTAGGAGAAAAAGTGTAATTTTTCTCAAAAAGCGATGATATTATATACTAAAAGTGATGTTATTAGTTACATAAATACAAGTCGAATTAGTATTCATTAAAATAAACCAGGATAAAACTATTTACATTTTTCATTCATATTGTGTATTTAATTATTTATTAACATATTCATAAAAAAAATCAAATTTAAGTATATACACATAGCATTTTGCACTTAGTAATGTGAAAATCGTTATCTCAATATCACCTTCGAGTTTTAGAGATAGCAATATAGAAATAATCGATTATCAATTCTTTAGACCAAACAATAATAACACCGAAACATGTCATCATAGAAGACTAAACTAATATGAAATAAAGAGAAGGAAATAAAAGTAAAGAAAATATAGTTTTGCCAAACATGACTGCCTGTAGTACTTATAAGGTCCATATAATTAATGTCCTTGCATGATATCTTTTAAAGGCTGAAAAAAAAAAGAATCCATCAAAATCAAAATGTAAGTATCATAATGTGTAAAAATAGACATTGTGATTTTTAATGTCAACCTGAAAATATAACAAAAGCCTAAATATTCGTGGAAATAAATAAATAAATAAATATTTTTTTTTTGCAGATTTTAAAAGTATAAAATATGATCACAGTATATATATATATATATATATATATATATATATATATAACTGTGATCAATTTTATACTTTTAAAATCTGCAAAAAAATTGATACTATCTATACAAACAGCAGCCCTGGCTTAGCATTATAACCAATGTTACCACGTTGAAAATTATATTGCATGACATGGTATTTGTCAAATTTCAAAAAAAAATGTGTTTATTTAAAAAAATAACTTAAATTTGTGCTATTCGTGTGAAAAGAGTGGAGTTCATGTAAAAGTTTGTGTTATCGCAAATGCAAATTCTGCTTGTCTCTATGTATTAAGCAAGTAATATTTTTAAAAAAATTGAAAAATCAAAAAAATCTTACATTTTAATCTAAACATTATTGAAGTTATATAAAAAAAAAAGTATATTAGTGAATACATGAAGTATTATATATATAAAATCTTAACTACCTCTTATATGATGACAAGAAACTTGAATCCACATCTCGACACTTTTAATTACTGTGTGTCCATTTGGTGTGGCCGATTCACTGAGCCATTCTTGCTCGTCTCAATCTGTCTTACATTAGTATTGTTCTAGCCCTACATTTCCCCCTTGTCAGAAAAAATATGTATAGCTTGAAACCCCACCTCTAAGGTGCTTATGTATTATTTAAACAACCCCTTTTAAAATTCAAAATTACATCAACTTCTTCAGCAAAAGAGCTATGCCTCAAATGCACATGAGACATGTACTAATGTCACACAAGCTTATTCGATATCCCCAACTACACCTGCTTATTCAGTAATGATCTCTGTGAAAATTCAAGAAAGACCCGCTTCGGTGGCCACAAGGTCTAATGTGCTACTCTTATACAAAACTAGACTGTCGATGACGAGGAGATTGAGGTTTGTCTCTCGGTCGGGTACACTAAAGTTTTTTTTCTAGAGTTGTTTACCATTTTCCCTTCATGCAAATGCAGGTTCATTTCCTCTAGATATATTTTTTTTATTTAGCACCACGTCTTACTACCCGTCCGGGTTATACACTTTAAGTACTAATTACGCTAATGGATTAGAAATTAGGAAGGTTGAATTAGAGGAAGTGAACCCGCATTTGCGTGGAGGGAGAGTGGAAAACAATTTAGGAAACCCCCTCCAGTTCACCCGACCGAGATTTGAACCTCGATCTCCCCGTCCTCAGCAGTCAAGCTCAACACGACAAGCGCGTTATCCAACTACACCACTGAGGCGGGTCTCTAGATATAATTTTACTAGTTCTTAAAACCATTGGCGTAATTAGTACATAAGCATATAACCCTAACGAGTGAAAAGACACTCCTGAAAATATATATATATAAAATCCAAATGGGTAGTAAGATGTGATGCTAAAAAAAACTTGAAAAATAGTATTTAAATGTGATAAAAGGACAGAGATATTCTTTAACCTACCGTTTTTTATATAAAGACATAAGATGTGAGGAAAGGGATATAACTTATCTTGCCAAACTCTACCACTCTGTCTGTGACTGCTGGAGGAAAAGTGTGCTTGCAAAAGAAAGAAAGCCGTACGTGAGAGACAGACATAAATGTGTACAAATGGGGAAAAGACGTGCATGTGAGAGAGGGAAAGAATGTGCAAGAGAAAAAAAGTGTGTGTGTGTATGAGAGAGAAATGTATCTATGATTGAGATAAAGCACACACTAAAGATAAAACCTCACTAAAAAAGAAGTGTGTGTGTGAGAGAGGGGGGAGAGAGAGAGAGGCAGAGAAAGAGAGAGCGAGCACATGTAAATCACCAAAAATATTCAAATATAAAGCGATAAAATGCAAAAAAAAAGACTAGTCTAAAATCAGGGTATCCAGGCGAACTAAATTTTAAAATTCCCTGATTTTTCTAGGTTTTCCAGAGCCAATTTCCAATTTTTCTAGTCAGTATATGTTCAAACATTATTTTTTAAGATCACAATAAAATGCAATTATATATTTAGTAATGGTAAAAAAGTCAAAGTTGAAGGTCAAATCTCCTCCAGTTTCGACTTCGACATCTACAATAAACTTCAAATATTCGAAAAATTTCAAAGGAAGGATAAAACTTCGATAAATTATCGAACGATTTAATGTTATCTTACTAAATATTACATATTCCAATAATTAAAAATGAGGTGGCCCAATGGCTAAATATTTTATAATGAAAATTGATAAAAATTAAAGAAAAAGAGAAAATAAACAAATTAGAGTAAATTTGATGGAAAGAGGAAAAACGTGGTAAGAATCTAATGCACAAAGGTGACATCTTCTTCCTTTCTGTCTTCTATACTAGAAGTAGTCACATACACATTTTAACACAAATAGAATAATATTTCGGCATTGTTGCTTGTATCAAACACAAATAAAGAAGAGAGAGTACACTAGACACAAACAGTTTGTGTTTAGTGTACTTTCTCTTTATTCTTTGTGTTTTTAGATGGGCTTTCTTCATCAAATTTACTCTTATTAGTTTATTTTTCCCCTTTTCTTTAGTTTAATCAATTTCTATCATTATAAAAATATGTCCATATTTGATCATTTTAAAATCGTTACTAAACAGAATTTTAACACTGACTAGTAATTTAACTACCATAACATAAGCATAGATCAAAAGGGGTGAGTAAATGTTGATATATATTATGTTCACTATCACCAACATAATTTTGTAGAAAATAAAAATACCTATAAATAAATAACACCATGGTCACTATTATGAAGCAGAGAAAGCACTTTAGTTGTGCTATCATCCCAGCTTGCATCCAATGTTTAGTCCTTAAGATGCAGCAGAAAGGAGCGCGAGTAATTTTAGTTTTTATATTACATTTTTTTGGCCAAAATAAATCAAATATTTCTCCAGTAATAACAGAGAGTTTAGTTTTCTGCATTTGCTAATATCAACAGATCTTGAATATCAGTCAAAGGTGTCCTGTAATTTTGTCAAAATTTCTCTTTATTTAAAAATTATATATAAACTGTAAAAATACTTTCACTCCCTTCGGCCGCACCTTTATATTCTCTCTCTTTGGAATTATCTGTGACAAATTTAAACGTGCATTTTGACACAAACTTTTTCATAGCTTCTTCACCCTTTCTTTATTATTCAAAGTGTGAAATGAAAAGAGAATTTATTTTATAATTATTATCAGAGAAATGCAGATAAATAGATACACATATGTTAAGTTTGCAAAGTAACTTTATAAACTTCACAAAAATAAAAATTAAAACTTTATTGATTGCTTACTAAAATTTTCAGTAGGCCTGTATGTATTAATAATAATACTAATAATAATAATAATAATAATAATAATAATATTTAGCACTGTGTCTTACTACCCGTTCGGGTTAGACGCTTTAAGTACTAATTACGTTAATAGATTTGGGAATTGAGAAGGTTGAATTAGAGGAAGTGAACCCGCATTTGCATGGAAGGAGAGTGAAAAACCATTTAGGAAAACACCCCCACCCCCAGTTCACCTGACCGAGATTCAAACCTTGATCTCCCCGTCCTCAGCAGTCGAGCTCAACACGACAAGCGCGTTAGCCAACTACTCCACCGAGGTGGGTCTGTGTGTATTAATTATTAATATAGGCCTTGGGTAAAAAATAAGGTAATTTTCCTGTATTCCTTTCTTTTTACCTAGATGTACATACTGGTTGATTCAACAATTAAAAGTAGTGTTATGTGACCACAAAAACAAATCCTAGGTAGCTTTGACTTTGACTTTTCTTCGAAAGTTTCAAGCTTTGCTCCGCATTTAAAAAATGGCCTTTGCACATCCCTAATAGTTAGACACATAAAGATTATGAAATTATGTCACTATGCAGGTGTTAAAAGGTATAAACTTTGCAGGATTCATTCCATGCTCAGGGCCATTCTTAAATCAGAGATTAAGTCCGAGTCTATAATGGATGTACAGAAATTGTCAGCTGTGTGTGAGTGAACAATTAATATTTTCAACTAAGTTAGATTTCAGTCAGCTCATTTTAGTACATTAAAAGATTGTCTTAACACAAATACAGCTTAAAATTGTTGCAAGACAAATTCTTTTGGGTGGGAAGACCACTTTAAAATCACATGTTGACTTTAAGAATTGAGATTAGCATGCTCAGCAAGGACAACTGAGTTAAATTAAATCACTGGTAAAAATATGTCCCAACGTGCTAACGAGGTTTGGGGGAGATTAAAGCAGTCCTGTGGGAATTTGGGGCAGGGAAAAGGCTAACAATTTTGTTGATTTTTTAGTATATTCTGGTTATGATATGGTAGTTTCATTCGTATAAAAAACAAAGGCCGATGACACTCAATACCGACACTATCAGTATGGGCCATAGTGAGGCAGTGTCGGTGTAAGCACAAAGAGTTGCAGGTGGTGTCTAGGGCTGAGATAATGTGTCAGAGTTCTAGATAAGAAGTCAGAGGTTGAGATAAGGGGTAAAGGAAAAATCTAATAACGCAACCTGGCTAATGACTGATGAGTCATCAGTCACCTATCCTACCGCGGGTGTTTGGTAGCTATGGCTGGCAGGCGGTCAAGGGTAGGGAAGGGTGAGCGATGTTATGTGTTAGTTTGAATTCAGTCACCCGTTATATTGTGGCCTAATTACACAGTGAAGTGCGCAAAGTTTATTTAAACTCATGACATGCGTATTGTAATAATTGTGAAAATTATGAAATTTTTGTTTTTAGTGGACCTATTAAGGTTTGTACATTGTACAATAGATAAATGTTTATAAAAAAATTAGATGGTTTAGTGAAACAAATGTCTATTATGTCGACTTTTAATAGCAAACAAGACGTCAACTGTGTTTATTGTGAATGGCGTGGCAGACGTGATAAACTCGGGTATCACGTATCTAATAAACATTCCCAAGAAAATCCTAGAAGTAAAGATCAAGGGAATATTGCAAGTTTTGTAAAAGGTAGTCGTAAATAGCTATAGTATTTCCCCTAGTATGGGTGATAGAGATGGGTGCTATTTCACTGATGGTGATTTTTTCACCATTACTCCTTGATCACCGTTACTTCCAGGGACTGGATCTCAAAAGTACCAGTGATTGAGATATTGGTGATGTGTTTAGAGATACTCTCACCAGAAGACGACAGCTGAGCATTACAGTATGAAAGCTACGACCGTGACTGACAAAATATCGATTTGCGCCTGGCGATATGGTGACCCACAGGTGTAGGCAGTAGTGGTCTATGTCCTTAATTCTCATGTTTCGATAAACATTCTTTGAAAAAGAGCCTTCACTTAATTACTCTGTGGCGGCAGACTCTAATCTCCTTAAACTTTTCAATACAAAAACATGTTGGATGTTTCTCAAATTTACTTTCTAACCCAAACATAATAATTATATACTATACAGCAGGTATGGTTGAGATTAATAAACATAATAATTTGCATTTTATAAAGCAATATAATACTCCTCAAGTTAGTCTTTGTTCTTACTCCATTGATTCCCAACGTGATTTTTTTTTTTCAGTTTAACAAAAAAAATCTTTTATTGTTTATTAATTTCCAGAGAATGGAGAGGTGGCAACCCTGTATCCAACACATTAATTTGTTATAGTAAAGAGTAAATTTAATTTAAGAAAAGCTGCTAACAAGCAACTCTTCTGATCTCGTTGGCAGTGTCTGTTGTTTGATCCCTAGTTTAACTCTAGCTCACCAATGCACAAGTGGAAAAATGCAGATTAAGAAATTATTCACGGATTCATTTACTTCTTGGGTATAGACCCTTACAATTGATTGTATGAATAGCTGTGGCAGCAATATTTTGGAAGAGGAAACAATATGACTTGTGCGCGTGGCACTCCTCACCATAATCTTTGTAAATCATTTAAGTAGACTACATGCCTCGAGTGAGTTAGGTTTTTCTTTGTAATTCATGATGGAAACCACATATGTATGTGTGGTGCTCCTAATTTGACTTTTTTTTAAACTCTCATAAAAAAAACTACCAAAGAAAGATGTGTGACAGACAGGACTCAGTATTTTTTATTAAACTGTTAAAATAACAGTATATTGTGTTCAAACATCGCAAGAAAACCATGTGTGGTGTGCTCGTGTGAAAAGTAGTTATGATATATTTTTTGTTTGAATAATAAAGGTGTCGAGTGACAACATTTGACTGTTATATAATCTTTTCAACTCAATAACATCCTTAATCAACCTAATAGTTAATTATGTAAGTGTTTTATCAAACTGTATCACCGATGCATACTTTAAGACAGGGTTAGAACAGGAGTTTAAGGGTTCACTCAATAAATAAAATCCTAGTTAGAATACATTAATACTCTGTTTGTTATACTTTTGGTGACCAGGTGATCTAGGGGTAAGGTGTCAGACTTCTGTGCTGTGGTCCGGGGTTCAATCCTCGGTCCTGGCACAGATTTATCTGATTACCAAACCATTCCTTCACCTCTGACAAGACATCTTGTGAATGTGGGGAATGCCAGGCCTCCACCGTGGTTCGGATCCCACGTTAAACTGTAGGTCCTCCATTTCAGATCACAATCACCCTACCATTATAAATTAGCATAAGTGTGTATAACCCAAACGGATAGTAAGACGCGGTGCTAATAATAATATTAATAATAATAATAATAATAATGTTCTACTTTTCTCATCTCTATCACATTAACATGTGATAAAATGTATATAGCCCAGACTAAAATGAAAAAAGTAAAAAGAAATCTCTTGACAATAATCTTGACCTTTGTTTTCTGAAAAATAGCTCACCTCTCGAACTTTTTACTTTGTATCCTGCACTTCCAGACAGACTTATTGTCCTTGAAATAATAATATGTTTGCCATAGAGATCCGGTTTGTAAGGTCGTTGACCTTGGTTAGACAACACCACTTCTATAGTGCCAGTATTTTCACCTATCTTGATAAGCTCTACAAAATAAAATAAATCAATTACAGAAAAAATTGAATATTGAAACAAAATTATTCTCACATTTTAAAAAGAATGCTAAAAGGAAATTAATTTACAATTAAAACCTTTTCAATTTTTTTCAATGTATATGGTTACAAATCATGTTTAAATGAAATTGTCAGTTTAAGAGTTACATTAAAAATAAGTTCCAACTAGGTTTTTAAGAAGACTTAAGATTACAAAATAGCTCTTGTTTTAACATATACTTAATGCAAACAAAATAAGTTTTTACCTCATGTTAAATAATTAAAATGTGTCAACCATAATATGAACTAGTCTTATTTAGAACTGGTTTAGCCAATGTCTTGAGATATAATATCCAAACTCTCTTGACCATGAATGAGGTCCTCGATATTACTAAATAAAATAAAGTGAATTTTAGAAATATATTGCAATTTCTGATGGATGTTTGATTTTAAAAAGCAGAGTATTTGTGCTTGTCACACAAGCATATACCTTTCACAGAAGTAGCTCTATTGGTGGAATTTGCTTTCCCTCCCAACGCAACAACCACAGCAGTGAGAATAGCACTTTTGCCACTACCATTTCTTCCAATGATAAAGTTCACATTCTTGTTAAGATCTACTTCAAGTGAGTCATGGCACATAAAGTTCCGCATGAACACCTTTTCAATTGTTCCAGCTCTTGATTTCTAAAAGAAATTTCATAAAAAATCAGACAAGCATGTCAATCTATTGGTTTAAGCACACACTAATTTTTTTATTGTTATTTGGGGTTATATACGTGCCCTTTTTGAACTGATTGCTTATATCAGTACACAACTTATAAACTAACTTAAATCTAGAACATACACAGCATCTTGCCCCCGGCTATTAATTCATCACTGTGAAAGGAGAAACCCACAATTCACCAATGATAAACTTTTTGGCTAGGCCGAGAAATGAGCTTGGTTCCTCTAGCTCAATCACACACAATATTGAATCACAATTTATTTCCTGATGATATCTTACACACAATGAGTGTCATAAATTTATGTTTTATTCAAATCCTCAAACAAATATAAATAGACTTAGGTCATAAAAGGATGTAAGTTCGAGAGACATCTAGTAAAGGTTAGTACCTAATGTGTAAATTTCAACAAAATGGAAACCTTTTAATCCTTATCATAAATGTCCCAATAAAAACTTGGATTAACATAAGTGTGTAATTGAGGTGGTAGCTGAAAGGGGCACATAGAGGAACACATTGTTCTTCAGAAATGAAGTTTAAGGTTTTCAAAGCAGTTTTAAATTGTCAAAGAACTTTTAAATGGTAATACAATACTGAAAAACTGAGAGTTACATAATTTATGTAGGCCTACAATATTGAACATGGAATTTTTTTATGAATGATAATCATAGAATAATATTGTATTTAAAATGAGGCAGAATGATAGCAAAGAATTATTATTATTATTATTATTATTATTAGCACCGCGTCTTACTACCCGTTCGGGTTATACGCACTTACGCTAATGTGTAATGGTAGGGTGATTGTGAGATGAAATGGAGGACCTACAGTTTAACGTGGAATCCGAACCACGGTGGAGGCCTGGCATTCCCCACATTCACAAGATGTCTTGTCAGAGGTGAAGGAAGGGTTTGGAAATCAGATAAATATGTGCCGGGACCGAGGATTGAACCCCGGCCGCCAGTACAGAAGTCTGACACCTTACCCCTAGACCACCAGGTCACCTACGATAGCAAAGAAAATATATGACATTGCAACAAAAACAATGTTACCAAGCTTGGGAATTGAAATATCAACACCAAATTTTTCATGGTGTAAATGAAGCAATGATGGATCATTTTTAATATTTTTCAAAATAAGAGCACAGAGTGGCATGTAACCTCCTTTAAGCTACTGCCTCAATTATACTGAATTTATTATCAATAATAATTACATTAATTTCTAACCAATAGATAAAAGAGTCCATAATTCCCAATCATTTAAGTATTTTATACTATTTTGTTTGGTTTTTAGTCTTTGAAATATAATTTATGTACTCACTATTAAATATTTATACACATATAATGTATGTCACATTCCTAATTAGTTTTGAATTATTTTTTTAATACTGCATTTTACTACCTGTTCAGGTTACACGCATATGTAATAATTACACTAATGAGTTATAAAGAAAGTTATATTTAAAGGAGGTGTACCAGCATTTGTGTGGAGGGAGAGTGGAAAACTATTGTAAAAGCTGTCAGAACACCCAACCTTGATATCATCAGCAGTCTAGTCTACTGCAAGAGTAGCGGATTAAACCATGCGGCCACCGAAGCGAACAGAAGCTAATATATCTAGCTTTTATTAATGTTGGCTATTCTACAATATTAATTATGTTTAACATTAAGTGTACATACAGAAACTATCCGTTGAGAACAAGAAAGCTGCTGTGAAGTAGACAAAACCTTAGACTCTGGTTCTCTAATCGACTGGGTATGATATGTCTGTGACTCAACTCCACTGTCGTAATCAGAATCACTGTTCTGAACAGAGCGTTTTCTTTTGGCCTCCCAATCATTTGGCGAAGATGACTTCCGTTTTTGTACTGGATTCATTGTCTCAGTTCCTGCAAATACATTTTATGTACATTTTTAATTATTTTTCCAAATACATTTTGTGGCGAGGGACCAAATAATACTTTTCGTCAAATCCCCATTTAATGACAATGATGAGTATATGCTATAATAATAAGGTATTAAATTGTTTCTTCTAAGGTTCTGTTATTTAGAAGTATAAAATGCAATTGTATAGACATATTAAGTTGATAAGTAGAACAGTTTCATATTAAACGAATTGTATTCATTTTTTTTATATTTCAAGCTCAACAACTCATCAAGAATTAAAGTTATCACAGGTTACAAAATTAATTATTTTTTAAAAATCAGTTATGCAAACATTTTAATTTACAAATCCTAAATAAATCAGATAAAATTGATATAATTCCATACACTTTTAGTCAAACTCAGCAAAATCCCATAAGTGGTAAATTCAAATGATTATTTATTTACATATGTCTGGTAACATATTTGGTATTTACACACTTGGTGTCCCTAGCAGGACTAAAGAGTCTTGAGTCGGAAGAAATTTTTGGGTGGTTAGTAAAAATGAACCAATTACGGTTTCAAAATAAAAACTTATAATATCATAACAAATATATCATTTCATTATATATGTTTTTTATTCCTTAGGACCAATATTTGTAATTTGGATTGAAAAATTTGTTTAAGGTGGGGCTTTAGTGGGCACAAAAAAAGGTGTATGTTTGCAGTTTTTTTATTAAAACATTTTTAGGTCAAAATAAAATTATTATTAGCACCGCGTCTTACTACCCGTTCGGGTTATACGCACTTACGCTAATGTGTAATGGTAGGGTGATTGTGAGATGAAATGGAGGACCTACAGTTTAACGTGGAATCCGAACCACGGTGGTGGCCTGGGTCAAAATAAAAGATATATTGATTCAGTACAAGCAAGGTGACCTCAAGAGTTCTTAAATATCTGTCAAGGGTATCCTGAAATTTAATGACAACTTTTTCTCTTCATTTAAAAAGTTTCTCATCTAATGCTGCTATGTTAATGACAGGTATTCAACAAGCTGTTGATATCACTTTAGAGAGAATTAAACTTTATGTTTGTACCGAAGCAATATATTTTGGCCAAAAAAATGTGTTGCTATAAGAAATGCAAAAATACTGGTCTTTTCTCGCGCAGCCTATATTCCCCGCTTAAATATACATTCACAATGTCATAGAAGCTTCCCATGAAGTTATCTGTATTGGAGAATTTTACTGCAGTAAATTTGTTATTACTAATTAATATACATTAGCCATTTATGAAGGAGTTAAGAGTCATAGAGTAGAAAAATAAAGTTGGAGTCAGAAGCTTGGCATGCCGACACCAACACCCTGACCCCAAGGTAACTTATTTCAGTGTTCTTATGGATCAAATAATTTACAAGTAAAATAGCGGCCACTCTCATAATGTATATCGAATCAGTGGGTTAACAATAAGTTAATAATATAAAATATATATTTTTTGGATAAATATAATATTTAAAGTTTGATTTGTTTATTTTCATAAATTTGCCAATGTATGTTAAAACTCATATGTAAATTATAAATAAAATATTTAATAAAAGTCATATAAGGGGTTACAATTTTACAGTAAAATCAACTGATTTTAACACAATCCAATATCCGCACACATACACCTTAAAATTACCCCCAACCTATATTAAACTATTTTTTTATTTTCAATCTAACTAGTCTAACCAAAGCAAGTTACCGTGTTAAGTGGCTGTGTTATGATGTACTGCACACACAAGCTAAAAAGTTATTTGCACATGGGAAAGTAATTTTAGTGAAATGTGATCACATACACTGTTGCAACAAATCATAACTGAGTAATTTTGGCTTAGAATTTCAATCAAGAGTTTATGGAGGTGATTGGATACTGCTAAATCCTAGTATATGATGGATGTACGAAAATCGTCAGCTATGTGTGAATGATCAATTAATATTTTCAACTAATTTAAATCAACAGTATTACGTTAGTGCAATTCCCTTTGATTTTATTCCACTATCCAGGGCAATTTATTTTAATTATCCTTTACTATTATTTTATTTGGAACAGAAATGTGAGTCTGATAACCAATGTGTTTCCAAAAATGTTAGTTAAAACTAGTACTTAAAAGTCATAAATGCTATATATGAAAATTTAGCAAACTTTAAAAATGGTCAAATTTATCAAACTTAATGAAGTTTTAAACATCATTTTTACTTTGTAGCTATGTCTATATAGTTAATAAATTTAAATATTTAAAAAATTTCTTTAAATGATGTTAAATTTGGTATTTTTTTTTACAAGAGAGTTACTGCTGACTTCACTTAAAATTAGTTACAAAATAGTAAATTGTCAATAGTGGTTTAAATTCATGTTTATATTTTTAGCATAACTGGTGGTACTAAAGCTGTGGCTGTGTTTCTGATGGCTATTAAATTGACAACATTTCACATGCCCACCACAATCTTTGTCCATTATATATTAGATTATGGTGTGTAGGCCTGAGCACAAGAACAACTTGAATACATATTATATATCCAGTTTTCATTATGTGGTTATGATGTGTGCATAAGTATTTGTAAAGAGAAGTTACACATACCAAATGTTAATTTTAATATATTTTGCATCTATTCACCTTGATAAAACTAAGAACACATTTTTTTGCCCATATAAATCCTTAGAGAAATTAAGAATTGTGTTCTGTCATCATATCTCGGTCGGAAGCGTGTATGTCTACTGAGATAGGGATCCCATATTCGATTCCTGGCACGGCCGAAATATTTATTATTGGTGAAATTAGTGTTTCCCCTTTCACTGTGATGAATTAACGTCCGGGTGCTGGATGTTTTGTTTGTTCTAGATTTAAGTTAGGTTGCGTGCTGATATAATTAGTCAGTTCAGAAAGTGCAGTTAAATATTTTAAATAAATGAAAATGAAAGAATTATGTTGGATTTAAGGTAATCTTGTACACCGTCACATAAGGTATATGTGGAGTAAAATTGGTAGGAGGGAGTATCTTTCCAAATTTTATTTTGTCGATAAAAAAAATTAACAAATTGGCAATAAAACATAGTATTTTTATTTTTGTTTCAAAATCAAAATCAGAATTTTAACAGATACAATATGACTACTATTCTATTTCACAAAGACGATATTTAAAAAGCATACTAAAGCATCAGTCCATCAAATATATGTACACTAGTGAACTTATTTATTTAATGTTCATTTGAAAGCAATCCTTATCCACTCAGAGTTCCTAGCTTATAAAATGTTCACATTTTTTTTAAATTTTAAACACATTTTATTATTTTCTTAAAAATAAGAACTTTGTTCACATCACTCATCAATGTCTACTCTCAAGTATTTCAACTTCACAGCTAACCCAAACTCGATATATATAATATATTCACTCCAACACCTCTTGCACAGCAAAATCATAATTTGTAGACTCTTTGAACAATTTATTGTAAGGCCGTTCTGAAATAGTGGTTATTGACTTGTGCAAGATTGTTTGACAAAGGACTATATGCATCAAAGAAAATTATATTTTACAAAGAATAAATACTTTTTAAATAAAATAATAAAAATATTTATATGTTCAATGAAATAGATGGGAGCTTTTAAAACCATTAATTTATATTTAGATATATAGTGATTTGTCTATATATATAGTTATATATGGTGACAAATTAAAACAGGTTGGTTTATTAGGGCCTTTATACCATAGACATACGATAGTGAATTTTCAAACACATGAAGATTGGCTTCTTTCACCCAACAGATGGATCAAAATCTACCCCAACCAGGATCCGAAATAGTCACTCAAGCCTTAAGTCCAGTGTATCTAATCACTCAAGTGCTTAAAGCAATATAAAATTCCTTCACATTGTTTATATGTAGCATATTTAATAATAGAAAAACTTGTCTTATTTAAAATTAATAAAATTGTTTAGTACGGTATTACAATAAGATAATATAATTTCCTTTATCAATAATTAGCCATTTTACTATTTTGGCAACTAATAGTTAAATTCCAATTAAATATAAACCTCTTCACATTTTACAAGTTTACATGATGTTTATAAGTCATAATATGCAACATAAATGTTCTATGGTACAGCTTTGCTTAGCCTACACTTGCAACTTCTAGTGATGTGGAGAGATGGCCCTCTAACCTCAATATGCTTGTGGTCAAACAATCTCTCTTCTTTCACATCTCTCCATCCATTATATGTTTAATGTGACTATTTTATTGAAGCATAATATATACCTATATTTATTTTAGGGAAAAAGGATCCTCATGTGCTTGTATTCAAAATTTTCCCTCCCATTCATATATTTACAGTATGTATATTTTTATATATATGTTTGTTTTGGATCAGTGTTTTTTAAACTATTTCTTTGAACCCTTTTTATATATATTACGCAAAGCTCCAATTTATAAGAGGAATAAAATAAGAACAGATTTATTTTAAAAGATCAAATTTATAATATTTACTTATTAAGTTAATCAACAGAAATAATGAAGCTGTTCTGTTGAAAACAAAAATTTGAATGCTGGGGATTATGGATAACATTTGCAGTCTTAGCATCAAATTTATTTATTATGTTTTAGTTGTATAATATTGAGAAAATCCTGACTCACACGTCCAAGTAATCACAAATGGTAACAGTTTTTTAACAACTCGCCTTGCAATTGCAGAATACTCAAACTGATCTTGAAATTTAAAAAACGGAGTTGTAGAAACTTTTTGTTTGAAAGTTGAATCACTAATGTTATAAAACAGCTTTGCACATTCTTTAAATGGTACAGCAAGGTGTTCAATTCCTAAAAAGAAAAGAACTGATTCTTCAGTCGGTTTTAATTTTCATTGTCACTATCAACATCATCAGTTCCCAGCCTGTGGCCGGGTCAGTTTAATAAAATGCCTCCATCTTCCTCTATCCTTCCATCAATTTCGTTTTCATTGCCTTGCGAGGAATACTTTCAAAATGTATCTTGTCACATTATAAAATAATTGATGTTATGTTTTTATAACAATGGAAATTAATAAAACTAAATAAATGGGGAAAATAAACTAATTAGAGTAAATTTAATGACAGGGTGGATACAAAACATATTTTACAAAATTCCCTGACTTTTCCAGGTTTTCTAGGCAACATTTTTCAATTTTCCCTGACTATTTTTTCCTGTTTTAATGGTGGATGATGACTTTTGTTAATATTTATCACATACTAAAAAAAAGTTTGTATCTACTAAACATAAACGGTTTTATCCGTTATTTTAAAAATTAAAATGTTATTTTATTTAGGTATTAACTTTTGTTCTAGTGTATGGTTGCGCAATTAATGGGATCTTTTAAACATATTTTTTTAATTCCCCGCCTATTCTTTATTTTGAGTTAAATTCCCTGTTTTCCCTGTCATTCAAAAATTCCCGGACTTTTCCAGGTTTTCCCTGTCTCTAGCCACCATGAATGAAGAAAGCCCAGCTACGGTAATAGGAATGGCTTTATTTATTAAATTTAATCTTATTAATCGTAGTTATAATAATAGAATTCAATGTGAAGAATGGTTACAATGTGAGGTAGAAAATATGTTTTAATTAAACTGAGTCTAAGATCAATTGAGAATTAAGATATGAATGCTGTCTTTAATATCTAAGAAGCCATTAATATTGACAATATTATTCAAATCAATATATAACAAATTAATAATATAATTATCATAAATTATCATAATCAAATTAGATGTAATGAATAGTTACAATGTGGGATAGAAAATATGTTTTAAAATGCTACTGAGTCTAGATCAAATGAGGATTAAGATATGAATGCTGTCTTTAATAACTAAGAATCTATTGATATTGACATTATTATTCAAATCCGATATAACAAATTAATAAATATAATTGTGATATTAAAAGTGATGTAAAATCAATGATTTGAATCTAAGATAGATAAATGATGTAATAGATATAATCTTAGATTTCAAGTTTGGTGTTAGATTACTGTCCTTTTAACAAATTCTCGCATCGAAACATGTAGATGATTAGTGATTACTCACATTCAGCATCACAAGGAACAAGGGAATTACAACATCAGATAAGAATAGAATTCAATTTTCAACTCATTTTAATTTAATTTTTATTCTCTCCCATTTGTTAACTATCCACTTTATAACTTGTCATTTTTCATCAAAATGTGTATTTAACTGTATTTGACTCATGTGTTATTATTACATGTATTTTAACATGTTTATGTTTATATTATATGTGAATTGACTCACATTTTTAATATGTTAAGATCTTTTTAGAATTTGTTAAAGGACAGTAATCTAACGCCAAACTTGAAATCTAAGATTATATCCATTACATCATTTATCTATCTTACATTCAAATCATTGATTTTACATCACTTTTAATATCACAATTATATTTATTAATTTGTTATATCGAATTTGAATTATAATGTCAATATCAATAGATTCTTAGTTATTAAAGACAGCATTCATATCTTAATCCTCATTTGATCTAGACTCAGTACCATTTAAAACATATTTTCTATCCCACATTGTAACTATTCATTATATCTAATTTGATTATTATAATATTAATTTGTTATATATTGATTTGAATAATGATGTAAATATTAATGGCTTCTTAGATATTAAAGACAGCATTCATATCTTAATTCTCAATTGATCTTAGACTCAGTATTAATTAAAACATATTTTCTACCTCACATTGTAACCATTCTTCATATTGAATTCTATCATTATAACTACAATTACATATTGTTTGCTTATTACAACTTATAATGTTTTTCATTAATATTATTAGTTTATTTTCCTTTTTCCTTTAATTTTATAAATTTCCATTAGCTATTATAAAATTGATGTTATTTTTGAATATGGAAGGATAAAGAAAGATGGAGGCATTTTACTAAACTGACCCAACCATGGCTAGAAACATTTGTTGATGATGATAATGATGATGTTACCTCATTGCTTATCTCCATCAGATATAATCACTCAAAGTTTGAATTTCAGGGTACGGCAGAACAAAGTTTGAAAATCAGTGTTTTTTAGATTACAATAAGTGATGGTCTAGTTATTTATAATATTTAATATTTTGACAGCACTATATTTTCTGACATATTGTGCTCGTTTCAGAAATTTGAAAGGATTTGTGCAATGGTGCAATAGATGTAAAATATAATTTAAATAAAAATGGTGACTAAATTACTAGTTATTCAACTCATTTTAGGTAACTGGGCAGCTTATATATAGTCCTGGTATTTAATGATTTTTATTGGCTGATTTGTTGTAATTTACATTGAAAAAGAATTCTTTATTGTTAACAAAATATTATTTGTCTGATCCTTGAATTGTCACACACAAATGGTGAGCAAAAGATTGCCATTTTTCTAAACTTAAAAAATACACTGCTCTAATAGACCTACAAACTGATCTATTACATAATACATAATTATAAATGCATTAAAATATTTCAACAAAGTCAATATAACCTGCAAAAGTTATAAAATAAATCATAATACTAAACAGATAGTTAAAAGGTTATTTAGAAAAAAAATCACTATCAATATAAAATAATAAAACAATAAATAAAATATTTTCCAATATTAAATGCAAAAATATTTACATAGTTTATAAATAAAATGCAATTGAATATTTACTTGTGTTGTAAATTGTATCAAAACATTTTTCATTCAAAGTGCTTTTTAAGTTAAATAAAGACTAAATTACAATAATATATTTTATCATGATCAACTTACAATAATTTTGATATTCAAAATGTAAATAATTGCATTGCCCTAGACAACATGTAATTAATAGTCCTTATAATACCATTAGCAGTAAAATTGCAATTAAAATAATGAATTGGCTTTTCTTAACCAATCCAAACAAATGCTATTTTATTAAGAGTAAAAGAAGTAGATACTTTATTCATTCAACGAGATCAATGAACATTATGAAAAATAAGGAACTTAGTTTTGGCACATCCATAGTTTCAGTTTTTACCAACCAGGTTCAAATGTCTGTATAGAATAGCAAGAAAACACTTCTGCAAGGTCGAGAATTAAGTAGCACTAAAAATAAATTAAATTTAAAACTATTTATGTGATGGTGGTATGTGCATGTGCCAAAATCACTGAGCCAGTTAACTTTTGTGAATACTGGAAGTGATTGCATAGATGTTTTCAACAGTATCCTACTTAATTAGGGTGGTTGTTTTGCTGTAACTTGAAAAGGTACAAAGGGGACGGTGAAATAATCATTTGTTGGTGAGTTGGTGGAGGTCCTGGTGAAGTTGCAGCATGTTGTTGTTGCCGGTGCATCTGTTCTTGGTGTTGGTCTTGTGGCATGCGCAAATTTTCTCGGTTTTCACTTGTATCCGACACACCGTTCATTGGCCTGTTGTGGTTTTCTGTTTGACTCTTTTGATGGTTCGTTGAAGCTAAATAATGTTCACCAGGTAGGTTATTTCCCATCTGTTGTCGATATAGCTCATATTGGCTCATAGCTTCAACTAGCGTGTTTGCGGTGCCTGGGATTGGAAAAACCTTTGGCCAGAACGGGTGCTGTTGCTCTTCCCCGGGATTTTCATTTTCCGTACCAGGATTATCTGTGGCTCTTTCCGCTGGACTGGCATTTTGATTAATCAAAGCATTTCCAGAAGCAGGTGGCCTTTGGTTGGTTCTTTCTGCATGTTTCTGCATATGTTTAGTCAAATGAATTTCTTGAGAGTAAGATTTTCCACAATAAAGACAAATGTGTGTTTTAAGGTGTTTTGATTCTATATGTCTGGGTATGTGTTCTAACAGAGTCGGTTCATCATAGAAGCACTTATAACATGAATTGCACTTAAATGGCCTGTCAGTCTGATGGGACCGTGAGTGACTCTGCAAATTACTGAGTTGTGAAAAAGATTTGTTACACCCTGGGTATTGGCAGCCATAAGGCTTTTCTCCGGTATGAGTGCGTGTATGTTGCTGGAGATGAGACAGCTGAGTAAACTTGCGCTGACAAATTTCACAAATGTAAGGTTTGATACCAAGGTGGATGCGATTATGCTGAAACAGGTAAGAGCTATTTGCAAAGGCTTTGTTGCAATGTGAACATTTGTAAGCTTTTATTCCCTGCCTGCGCTGACGAAGTTCTGCCCTACTCAAGCCGAATAGCTCTGGGTTCCTTTGATCAATACCGGCCCATGAAAGACCATCCTTGTTCTTGTTGGTACTACCTTTTTTGCGACCTCGAACCTTTCTCTCTGGAGTGAGGATTTCAAGAGGGAGATGCTGTTGCTGTATGGGCACAGGTGGGGGTGCACTGGGACCAACTTTGACATCCTCTTGGTTGTGATGTAGATTATCCAGCTGGCCATGATTTGTATAGTCATCAGCCATGGAACCACCTAGCGGAGAATATACCACATTAATGTGATGTCACTCTATTCCGCTACTTTAGTAGCCCCTTGCAATACAAGAATACATTTCTAGCATGCTAGGAGGACATTAATATAGTTCTGAGCAAAGGTATATAGACTAAGCCTTCATAGTTTAAATTAATTTGATACAAAATGCAGTGTTGTAAACAAACAAAAATACAGCTACAAAATAAAATTAAACAAATAGTGTTATTAAAATGTTTGTTGCCGATGTAAATGCAATACTTTTTATTAATTAAAATAAAGGGTCAATAAAGTGTAATCTATTAAACATATTTAGGTAGTGTACACAATAACTACGAGTCAACATAATGGAACAGATTTTAGCAGAATAAAGGCACAAAACATTCAGTGGCTTCATAATCTCGACTTAAGCTCAGATGATTGTGTGTCTCCCTAGTTAACTGAGGATACAGAGTTATATTCAGGTCACAAACCGAAAGTCTAACTGCAAAAATGGGATTGTTTCCTTTTATAAAATGGTAAATTAAGTCTTAGGTTTGGGTGTTGTGTATGTTCTAGGATAAAGTTATAGCAAACTGCTGAACGCCGGCATTAAATGCATAAATTTTTCCTACAGTTAAGATTGGTATTTATTGTAGGCTATTCTTAACCGACCAAATAATATTTGACCACATAATTTAGAATAATAAAACATTCAAGGGCGACTATCATTAATTTGAGTGAATGTTTGCCACATCAAGTCCCCAATTTATATAAACAAATAATCAATATTTTTATAGAGTAATGTCTGAAATGAAATACTACCTACCAATTTGGCAATATCACAGACGAATAAGACTGTTGTGTTCGTTAGGCGCCCAATCATAATTCAAAGGACTCTAGGCTAACTCCCTTTGAAGAAAACACAAGAGGTGCATTACAATGTGAAATGTGAAATTTGATAGCCATTAATAATAAGTTATCGTATGTATGCATATGTGTAAGTGGGTGTGTTTGATACAGTTTTACATTTGCTAGTTATACATAATACAATAAGCTACAAGTTTAACTATAACGACAAAAGAGAGGTACATACCATGAGGCCTAGTTTTTTTGATAACATTATAACAAAACACTCTTTTTTAACTAAAAATCAACACTAATAAATTAAGTGAGTTACTTCTGTCTCCATGGGAACACATTATTCCTAACACAACAAGAACCACACAACTTTGGCTCAATTAACAAACTCCTACGACACTTGAGCTACTTTTTTCTAGTATCTACAGCTTATAGTAAAATATGGACAGTGCCATGTAGCCTTCTAATTAAAATATACAGCCAGGATTCAAACATGGTTCTTATGGAGACCCCAGAGGTGGATTTTCAACCAAACCAGGACAATATCTGTCTAGCAATAAAATGTAATTTTAAATGCACTTTGATTAGCAAAGAGAGTGTCTAGTATAAACTGAGTGATTGTGGTTTATTCTGTCCAGCTGAGAAAAAGTTAATTTTTCAAGCAAGTATTGACAAAGTAACTCTTAAATTAACTCTCTAATTCTTTTCCTTTAAATTTGAAACGAAATGGGAAATAATGTGTTGGAAAGTAGTATAGGCCTACACACTCAAGACAATAATAAACATATAAAGATTTAAGATACCAGTGTACTAAATCATAAAATTACTATAGCTTGCTATATTAAATAAAATTGTTAAGTCATATCAAACAGTTAATTGGCTAAATTTATGAGGCCCCAAAAAAGTATTTTAACGCAACTATAATAATTTGTAGAAAGAAATCAGCATTAAAAAAAATGCAGAGTAATGAGACAATGGAGCATGACCATAATTGATGAGTAAATGTGTTTTTTAACAAGATGAAAGAATAAATCACTAATAAAATTTGAAATCATGGTGGAGAATAAGTGTTACATTACAATAACAATAAATGTGTACACTTATAGAACATATAAACATATTAAAATATACAATACATATCAAACCTACTTCACTGGTCCCATAGTCTAAGGCACTAGTCTCACAATGGACTAAACTGCCGAAGACAAGGAGATCAAGGTTAGATCCAGCAGACTGAAGGGGTTTTTTCCTCGTTGGTTTTCCACTCTCCCCCTCACAAATGCAGGTACACCTCCTCTAAAATGCAACCTTCCTAACCTCTGACACATTAGTATAATTAGTACAGGTAGCTAAACAAAACATATTAAAAGGTGATTATTTAAAGTATTTGATGTGCGAGTCAATTCTTTGTTTGTTAATTAAATTAATTATAGATGATGCCAGATAATGAGATTAGTAAAATTTTATATGAATGTGACAAAAAAAAATTGTTTTGGTGGATTAAGTTATAAATAAACTGGATTAATCTTGCTTGATTTCCACTCTTCCTAAATTCTGGGGCCGCAAAATGCTGCCAAAAACTTGTCGGCTACTAGTTTTGACACCCTTCTGACATCATCATCATGATCAGCCCCCAAAGAAACATGAGACCGGGAATAAAGCTTTAGGAGTTGAATCAAGTTTATTTAAAACATTCTCTAACTCGATCTATAAAGCTTTTTTTTTTCAAATTCATCCCATATATTCCCCTTGTTTAATGGATTCTCTCTCCACCTGGCATCATCTATAATTAATTTAATGAACAAGGAAATAATAATTGACTCAAATATCTTGAATAATAGCTTTTTAATATGTTCTTATGTTCTATATGTGTACAATGTATTGTTAATTTAACATAACAATTTACTCTTCACTATTATATGGCATATGTTATTTCAAATTTTATTAGTAGGCCTACCGTATTTGTTTGATTCGAGGACACACTTTTCCCCCCATATAAACATCTCTAAAATGTCTTAAAGAGTCATTGGTGTCTTGGAATCTCAGTTCTTTTTGAACAACACTCTCTATGGCTCAGGAGACAATATATATGAGATAATAAAGATAGGGTTGACACAGAAGATTCAGACTCTGGATGTGATGTAGACTCTGAAATTAATTCAGATGCAGATATAGACAGCTCAGAAGAATCAGATTGGTGTTCATTCAGAAGAAATAGATGGAAAACATACCTACTAGTACTATTGTTGTTAGTAAATTGAATTCAGTATTAAAATTAGTTCTTGGATTAGGGTAGTTTAGCATTTTACTTTTATTTGTTTCAAAGAATCAAAGTGTTTTTTCTGAAGGCGGTACTGAAAATTAAGGCGTTTCTTACAATCAACGGCATCTTAAAACCAAATAAATACGGTAACTTATTTTTTCATTATATTACAGTTTGTTAAAAAAGTTTTGCTTTTACTCACCAATAAATTGTCATGATACATTGTCTCACTACCATAGTTTTTTTAAATAACTGGTTTCTTTCAATACATAATTTTTTATTCCTGACCAAAAGTTTATAAATATGTTATTATTATTATTATTATTATTATCACCGCGTCTTACTACCCATTCGGGTTATACGCACTTACGCTAATGTGTATTGGTAGGGTGATAGTGAGATGAAATGGAGGACCTACAGTTTAACGTGGAATCCGAACCACGGTGGAGGCCTGGCATTCCCCACATTCACAAGATGTCTTGTAAGAGGTGAAGGAAGGGTTTGGTAATCAGATAAATTTGTGCTGGGACGAGGATTGAACCCCGGACCCTGGCAAAGAAGTCTGACACCTTACCCCTAGACCACCAGTTCACCTTTATAAATATGACTTCCCAATATATTTAATCATATAATTTAATGCAGCCAACATAGATGGCTGCAAACAAAATAAGTAATGATAAGGGTGGTAAACAATTAAGATTTAAATCTTTTTTAATGTACTTAAAACCTGTATTAAAGTACAATATAGTATTGATAAGTATTAGTAATTAGTTGTGGACAAACTCGTAACAACAGTGTCAGCAATGAATAGGTACTGAAGGAATGCGGTTTGAAAGGGAACCTAATAGGTCAATGTGAAAGAGGAATCTTAGATTGGTTTGGGCATGTTTTATTATTATTATTTAGCACCGCGTCTTACTACCCATTCGGGTTATACGCTTTAAGTACTAATTACGCTAATGGAATAAGAATTGGGAAGGTTAAACTACAGGAAGTGAACCAGCATTTGCGTGGAGGAAGAGTGGAAAACCATTTAGGAAAAACCACCCCCAGTTCACCCGACCAAGATTTGAACCTCGATCTCCCCGTCCTCAGCAGTCATGCTCAACACAACTAGCGCATTAGCCAACTACGCCAACGAGGCAGGTGTTTGGGCATGTTGAGAGGATGAGTGTGGATCAAGTGACAAAGCAAATGTTTGAAGGTAGAGTGTGTGGATCCAAAGGAAGGGTTAGGTCATTTAATATGTTATTAAATGTTGCAGAGAAATGTGTGAAAAAGAGAAACATTAAGACTTTTAAGAATAAAATATAGAATGTATGTGTTTGGAGGTTGTTGAAGTAAAGGGAGTATGATATGCAAGGATAAGAAAGTGTGGAGAAGATTAGTGAGGATGGATTAGGTAGAGTTTTTTTTAGCTATATGCACAGTTTCTTGCCTACCCCATTAGAGAACGGTGTGATTAGTGTATGTATGTTTGTTCAAATTAATTAAAAACCTGTTTGGATTGGCACCCTAAAAGACCAAGAATGCAGGCCACAGGTTGTACGACACTGGCTTAGCATATTAAAAAAAAAGTATTACCTGTTATTTTATAAATATTTTAATCATCCACAGGATCTAAAAAAAATGTTGGCTCTAAACCAATTTAAAATTTCAATTAAGCCTGAATAATTGTGATTTAAATTTATAGGAAATATAAGTTTTAAATTATTGGCAAGTTTTAACACTTGAAAATATGTATTATGTATTACAAACGCAATGTTACATTACCATCATACAGAGGAGTTGCCTATTTCAACTTTCTCTAAGACTATCTTAAGAGAATACCTCAAAAAAAAAACTCTCAAAGATCGCAATAACAGAATGGCTTCTGGAACATACCCGTTCTACACTCTGAGAGTTCCTGGGACGAAGGAATGATGAGTAAAAATGGACCACAGTAACTGGAAGACATCTCTTTCGGGCATAGCTACTCACTTCTATAACCTGCACAATTCTCTATATAATTTATGTACTGATATTAACAATGTATATGATTTTTATACATGATTGTATTACAACTATCTGGATCTGCATGATCTTGGATCATGCTGTAATGAAATTAAATTAATGAAACATTTGTTAAAAATGTGACTCATAGTTTATAAAGGACAGCCACAAAAACATGATAGATTTACACTTCATTATCCTGTAGTCACATCTATCCAACATAATGTAGTGTAGTGTTTGTATAAAACACACTCAAATAGAGCATACTCATTATTTTTCATATATATATATAATATATATATATATATATATATATCACATTAATATACTCTGAATTTCATAAAAATGGATATTAGCAAATGTTAACCCAATTAAAATGTTCTTATAATGTGTTACCATGCATGCAAATTAAAACATTTAAATTGCATTGGCAAGGGCAGATAAATAGTGTGACATCATCACAAATGTGGAATTACTCTGCCTAGTCATATTTAGATAAAGTAATAACAGTAACAAAACAAAACTAAATTAGACTTTCATGCTGTAAAATAAAAATTATGAAAAAATAAAAAGTTTTCTTAATTCAAATTTTTGTTTAAATATAGTAGCCCTTATGTAAGATTTGGTTAACTACTTGTGAAGCTTTAATTGTATCGACTTAAATTAAGGATAGTTAAATATAACTTAGTTAATGATTAATTTAGCATCTTTACAAACAAAAGAATATCAAAGCATCACCCTAAGGAAACAGTCATACTTGCAACTGGGCAACTTGCAACTAAAACGCCAGAGCATCACTGTTGCTAGACAGTAGTCAAAGAAGTTTCGCTATCTTTGAATACAAAAAGAGTTTGTGTGCTGGGAACCTAGTCGTGGTGTCCAGATTGCAGGCATGGCTGTGGCCTAATGAGTTCAACACCAATAAATAATATTCAAGTGTAATTTAGCTTATTGTGAAAGCAAAAGTGGTAGCATGCAGTGGATGAGCTTTACATTTCAAACAATTATTATATTGATAAACTATACACACAACATTCCCTTAAAACTATTCTCACTAATTAAAATAAACATTCACAAGTAGTAAACTGCACAAGCATTGATAGGCATGATTCAAACTCAACAGAAGGGTTTATTATACATATGATTTTCCATCCTCTTTCAAGGTCAAATTTGGATGAGTTCCTTAAAGTGAGGATGTAGGGAACGTGAGAATAGGCCAGTGTTTTTTGTTGAGTTTTTGGATCCAATTTTTTTTTTTTTTTTTTGCCAAAATACATAAAATATTGCTTCAGTACAAACACAGAGTTTATAATTTTTTACGTGGTCACCTCAACAGTTGTTGAATATGTCATGAGGATTGCAGGATTCGATGAGAAACTTTTTAAATTAAGAGTAAAATATGTCACTAAATTCCAGGACATACTTTACAGGTACTAAAGATCTGTTTATATCACCATGTGAAGAAAAGTATTACCATTTTCATTAATATCATCACCACATCTAACTACCCGTTCGGGTTGTACACACTTATGCTAATGTGTAATGGTAGGGTGATTGTGAGATTAAATGGAGGACCTACAGTTTAACGTGGGATCCGAACCACAGTGGAGGCCTGACATTCCACACAAACACAAGTTGTGATCAAGACACGTCTTGGCAGGGGTGAAGGAAGGGTTTAGCAATCAGATAAATCTGTGCCAAGACTAGGATTGAACCCCGGGCCCCAGCACAAATGTCTGACACCTTACCCCTAGACTGCAAGGTCACTGTGTGTAAAGAAAATTCAGGGTGACTACAAAACATATTTTACAAAATACCCTGACTTTTCCAGGTTTTCCAGACAACATTTTTCAATATTTCCCTGACTACCTTTTCCAGTTTTAATGGTAGATGATAACTTGTTTTATTTATTATTGATCACATATTAAAAAAAAGTCTGTATCTACTAAACAAACGGCTTTAACAGTTATTTTAAAAGTTAAAATTTTATTTTATTGAGGTATTATTAACTTTTGTTTTAATCTTTGGTTGCGAAATTACTGGGATATTTTAGAAATATTTTTAATTCCCTGACTTTTCTTTATTTTTACTTAAATTCCCTGACATTTCCCTGTCATCCGAAAATTCCCGGACTTTTCCAAGTTTTCCCTGTCTGTAGCCAACATGAAATTGAATTCTATGTTTGTATCGAAGCAATATTTGATTTATTGTGACCATAATTTGTTTTGATATAAAAATTGAAAAAAAACACTGTCCTTTTCTTGTGTTACATTCATATATGTCCATATATATCAATTGATATATATATATATATATATATATATATATATAAAAATAATATCAACAACATTGATATAGTTCCTGCCTATCCTGCTCCTAGGTTTGATAATTAATTGGTGCCTGTATTTGTCAGTCAAAGATAACCTACTTTGAAAAAAAATTAAAAACCTAGGTATATGTTTTATTGTGTTATAATAAGCCTTATGACCGTCAATAGTGATATCTTTCTAGATTTTGTTTTTGCTTTATAAAATAACTAGGATAACACAATTATAAAGTTATTTAGTGTGATTTCTCAAAAATTTGGCAAATGCTAATAAGTTACTTTTGTTAATAACTATAATACACACAAACATAGGCTTAACATGCACATAACCGCATGATCTAAGGTGTCACTCTCACAATAGAATGAACTTCCAATAACAAGGGGATCAAGATTCGAATCCCTGCCAGGTGTACAGAAGTTTGTTTTTCATATATGGTTCCCATTCTCATGCCACAAAAATTGTTGTACATTTCATCTAAATTGTACATTTCTCATCTCTACCCCATTAGTGTAAATGTGCAGAGAACCTGAACGGGTATCAAAACAATTTGCACAACAACAACAAAAACACATAAGGACTATAGTTATAAAACAATAGCTATTACCTATGCATTACACTAAGGAATATAAATAATAGATATAAAACACACAAAGTATTGAGCAAGGCAGAATAGAATTATGGATGACATATTTGGCAAATGTGCCCTGACAAGTACCTATTTGGCATAGTGTATTATTGCTATAATGTTACTATGTAACAGAGTTATTCGAGAAATTGTTAAAGATTGAAATGCTTCCAAGCCTGCAGAGCTATGCATAGCTACTAAAGCACACAAATGACTTCAGTAGTTTTGGAAGAATAATATCAATAAGTATAAACATAAAGATTGATTATAGTAAATTCAGAGAGTATCTGATAAGCGCGAAATAATAAACAGTTGGAACTCTTTCGTTTGACACATTTTGAATCAGCCACCAATAGGTTGAAGGGTGGCCTCCATGACTGTGTTATTTGCAGTACAAAGGTACGTAAGTTGGATACATCTACAGCTAATTGTTTTAGTTACACATTCTTCTTTTGGCTTGTATTCTGGCTGTATTTTAGCCCTTAATTGTCTTCCACTGAGTTGTGAAAGGTGGTCTTATTTCCAATGTGAATTGCATTTGAATTCATACTGGGCACCTTTTTCAAATATAATCCTTTGGATTTTCAAAGGCTTTCTGAATTGAAATGAAATAAAACTTGTACATGTCCAACATTGAAAATAACAGTTTGAAGAATGAGAAAGAAAGACAAATAGTTGAGAAAAGAAAATTTGATTTTTATATTAAAAGGATAGTTAAGTTTAATGATAGGGAGAATTTAACATAAAAATCTCATAGACCTACATTTAAATGTGGCAATGATGTATTCTAGTTAGAGAATACAGCAGTATTACCAACAATGCCAGGTTTCATTTGCGTCACCGATAATCTATTTCAATAGCATCTGCTGACAAGACTACTGTTTGCTAATCAGTTTATGATGTGTCTGTGATAAAGTCATTGGAAACAACATGCTAGTCATTGAGCTAACTCATTTACAAAGTCAATCATTATGAATGAACAGTTACCGGTAATGAACATTTAATGTAATATTCAAGGTAGCTTTCTTTTAACACTTTGTACAATGCTATAAATTTTGTATCAGTTTGTTTCAGTCCCTTTGCCACAACAAATAGTAAATTATTACTATTATTATCAAGTCCGCAGTTTAAATATTTTTCATAGTATGGATGAATCCAAACTCTTTGGTTATGTCTCTTTTAACTTACCTATCTGTATTAATAATAAAGAACCAAATCCTCCTCAGCACTCAAGTCACTAGACTTTATCTAATAAATTAATATTATAAAAGTCCAGAGAAGGTGCTTGCAGCTGAATAACACAAAACTGATTGAAAATCCACCACTTTAGTGGAGCACCGCGTGTGAAAGTTAAATAATAACCAATTAGTGACATAAATCACTAGCCAATCCTATCACAGTTGAGTAGCTCCGTGGGTAAAAGGCCTAAGAGTGTGAAAAATTGTGCCTAGACTTACTGAAGTTTTCCCAATTTTACAAATTTTAAATTCATTTGGCTAAAAAATAAATTGTCAGAATCACAAAATAGATATGCTGAACAAACTTGTATATAAATAATTAACTTATCGTACTGATAAATTCAAAAAGGATAATTTTTAAAATTATCAATAGCCTATTTTGACTTAAAAAATAGTCCAACTATGCTTTAAAATAAGTTTGATGGAAAAATGTAGGTATAAATAATTAATACTATTAAGTCAAAATAGGCTACATCATAAAAATAATTGGTTTGTGGTGATACAGTACCTTAGATAGATGCTACCGACTTTGGGAAGTTTTTTTAACAAAAAAGGCATCAAAAATAATTTAAGAGTTATAAGTTATTCTCTATTGACTTGATTAGAATTAAAATTTGTTTAAGATGTACAAGTTATGTGTGAATTATATATAGAAATACTGTAACTTAATAAGATATTTTCATCAAAATATCTTTAAAATCTTATTTGTACTAATAAATTAGTTATTAGTTATAATTTAGCTTGTGGGCAATAAAACAAAAAAAAACCTTGATGTTATTAAAATAGTCAATTTATTTTTAATGCCAATTTATTATACTGATCAGCAAAGCTTTAAGTGTGTCAACTTCTGATGGCCTATGAACGTAGTACTCCCCTCTAGTCCAAAAATACATATCAAATTCCAATGGCCTATAAGCATCCTAAACCATAACTTAATTGCATTACCACAAAAAGGGCCACATCAAGGTATAATGACCTATATGCATGACATAAATGTATTCCCACATAAAGGGCCAAACGGTAGCATGATTGAATAAACTAACTTAATTCTTGAAATGTATTTTAAGTGATAATAAATATTATATCATAGATATTAAAAAAATCTAACTACTATAAATAGTATTGCATGTTATTTTCACAATAGATGGCACTTTGTTAATGATGCATTAGAAGACCATGATAATTTGGATTCCTCAAAATTTTGTTTGTATTTATAGTAAAGGAGTTTTAAGATAACTCACATTCGGAAATTACACTTGTTTTAAAGTTCACACAATGTTAACTAATTCGTAAATTAATAATCTGACGCTTTGTAAATAAATAATAAACTGCCATGAGTTAGGTTAGGTTATAAATAATGTAGACTAAAGAAATAAGGCATGATGAAGTATTAACTATACATATTTTAAACAACAGTTTACTACGCCATGGAATATTTGTTTAGCTAAAAAGCAATCCTAAAAAGTGAGTTTATACTAAACATAAACAAGTTTGCTCCTGTGAAATGCTAATAGCACTATCACAAATAAACATATAAGAAAATTATACAAACCTATTCCAGAGATTATATAGTTGATTTAATAAGTATATATCAGATTATTAAATTAAAATAAATCCATTTCTATTTCTATAAAAAGCGCGGTCCGCTATAAGATCCATTCCAGGGTTCAACAAATGGCGCAATTATGCCAACACCTCGTGTTTAATTACACTAGATATCTTCAAAAAATGTATACACACCTTTTATTTTACATGCTCATAACATTTTAGCACATTTTAATAAATCACACATCATTTAAATAGCACTATGCAGGTTCATACACAACTTTATTAAAACTAAACAAACAGTTATTATAAAATAGGATACACATTTAGTGCCAAAACTTTGTTGTTGAAAAGATTGATAAATACCGCCAAAATCTCGAATAAAAAAATATTATGAAAATTTAAAAAGCGCTACAAATGAATATTTAAACCGATAGATATGATACCATTTATGTCCACCTTAACAAAACTTTAAAAGGGTGGTACAGAGAAAGCGATTAGCTAAGTGGAAAATAGAATAAAATTTCAGGATATAAACGCTGGCAAAAATATAAGGGAATCTGTGAAATGTATGACTGATTTCACGTCTTTTAGTAGCACGGATAGTCAAGGAATGTAATAGGTTTGGATATTATAAAATAATGGGAGGAGGGTCGAAACGTCATTACGATTATAAAGAACGTTAAATTGAGGTGGGAAAAGATATTTTTGTAAACAACAAATGACAATCACAGAATTTAGAATTGTACTAATACAGCTTCTTGATACAGAGAAAATATAATCTAAAAATAATATGAAATTTGAGATTTTTGTTGTTGAATAAATACACAATTATTAGTACTCATTCAAAGAAAAATTGCTATAATTGTTTGTGTTAACTGCTAATTACTATCCCAGTTAACATTGCTTTAATTATCTTATAGTATAAATTCTAGGTCTTTAGTAGATATTATCTAGAGATTTAGAAACCTAACCAACCCAAAAGCCCTAAAGGCATTTTATTTATCATTCCATGAATTACTTTAAAATATCTTGGTATGTCAAGCCTCGCTAGGGATAGTTGATTATAATATATTGATATTTTATTGGAACCAAGAAATTAATGTTCTCGTTTCATATGCCTGTTAACAAGTGAATAAATCAGTTATCTTTTGCCAGAAAATATTTTATAATATATGTGAAATGTATTAGTTTGTTTTATTTTTCAATAACTTTACACCTAGTGAAGAATTTAAAACAAATTAATCTCTAGTTTGATGTATTGGCTCCCGCAATACTGCTTTGAGAATTATGATTTAAATGTGAGAAATCAAAACCGAACATAATATGATATAGATCATTGTTTGAAAATTTCCTTGCTCATTCACATCATGCAGAGAATTAGACACAGAAAGAAAATTTAATATTGTTAATAATAATAAAAAAAATCCTACAGCCAAACATACTTTTTTGTTTTATTTTATGTTCTCTTTCCATTTTGTTTGATTTTTTTAAAACCCAGGGAAATAATTGATTCTTAAATCAGATCAAGACCTTTAAATCGATCTAAAATTTCGATTAATTGAGAGTAAAGAATAGATTTTTGTCAACATAGAGCAATAATTTCGATCCTTAGTTTTTAACCTTAAGGTATATTTGATCTGTGTGACCCTCTTTTTGTTGATTAGTTTTTGTGATCACGGACCCTCAGTTCACACAGATTGTCTATGCTTATCAACCGCTAAGTTTGTGAGCTGTCTCTCTCATTATTCATTACCTACTCGTCCACTTTGACTTATATTTTGTAATTTATATTTCGAGAGTAGAGGATTGCACTTTTTGTCTATTTGGTTTGATAAAAGTGTTTAGTTTTGTCAATTTAGTCTATGATTTATCTGTGCTCTAGGAAAGCTACACAATACATTTTAAATGTGGTAATTATTTTGTAACATATAATTATATATTTTGACACTAAAAATTGATTTGTTTCAATTATTTCTTTCTGCAGGATGGTTGTGATTAATTTAAGAGTCCTCTTAGAGGCTAGATGTTAAGCAAAGGCAGAAAATTAATAACTATACACCTATAAGCCTTATCAGAATATTTACCCTTCTGTGGGATGGATCAGCAATTTAATTTAAAGAAAATGTGTTAGAATTTGCCAAGAGGTAGAGTGAGAAGTATTTATCTCTTAATCACGATCAAATTAACGTTCACGTTACATAATTTAATTTTCACTTATCTTTAATACATTCACTTAATAAGATTTGTGTAATACAACACCTTGATTAAAAAAAACATACAATGGCCGTGTCTGAATAGTCTGGTCTAAGGGCCCTTGGAAGCCATGTGCACTTTAAAGTTGCAAGCTGCAATGGCGGAAGTGAATTTTGATAAGTGTCTGAATTCTCTTAAAGTGTACAATTGCACCCCTTACTGTGCACTTTACTAAGGGGCACATACGACTTTCCCTTTATCGTGCACTTTGGTTAAACTAAATTTTTATATTGAATGGAAGTATTATAATATTTTGTAAAAATGGATAAAACATTCACATACTGTCAAATAAAACTAGCATGGTTTGGACGACTATGTGTTTAGTTCTGCCGACTACCAACAACCTGTGAGTTGTTAATTCAAAGTATAGCACACCGTTGTCTTTATATTTATAGCCACAAGTTTAGATTTAATAAACACAGAAGATTTTATAAGTGAAGTGAAAAGTTGACCAGTCATTTGGGATGCCTAAAATTGCCATGTAGTGTGTGGAACAAGCCTGTACCTCGCCTTGTACAGCCAATCATGTAGCAGAGGATGTCCGTGTAATTTTTTTTTTCTCATTCTCCTTCTCCATCTTCTGTTTAGAAGTACTAGGAACATTAGTTCCTCATTCCTGTAATCAATTTTATGTAATAAAATAATAATAAAATGTTACCAGTCTGTTAGAAATGAAGTGTCAGATACCACTGTCTCATCAGTGTTTGACGCAAACACCAGTGATGGTCACTAATGTTTGACACTTATGTCTCTGTTTGAGTATTGCCTTGGGTGACTAGCCAAAAGTAAGACACTCGTGTGCATTATTTTCAAGCCCGCAAGTCTTTGATTTGTCCCCCAACTCTCACCTAACATTGGGGCCATGTGCGACACCACCAAATTTTCAACTTTGACTCTCATAAAAACAAAACAGCATGGTTCACTTGGAAGTAGAAGGCGATTTTTGGTGCACTCTGTCAAACATCAAACCCAATAGTCAAGAACTGATAAAAACAAAACAGTGGCAACCATCGTGCACTAATTTTCGGAAGTCGCTAAAAATAAAACTTTTTAAGATTTATGTTATAATCATCCCAAATAATAGGGCAGAGTGGGAATTTAATGATCTATCAAGGAGTTGTCATCTGAAAAAGGTCGGAGACCACTGTTTTAGTGCTTTTTTTTAAATTTTAGGATGAGTCACTGAATATAAAATTAATGTAAGAGATACCTTTTGACTGTTTTTACATCTTCTTCTGTCGGCTACCACCAATTTTATGGGGATTGGACTCTACTCATAAACCTTATATGCCTAAGATAGAGCTATTAGATTCATATGCTTCATAAGGAATTTAGAGAATGCAAGTTAAAACTTTATTTTCTTCATACCTAGATATTATTTTATCTTTGAATATTTTTTGATATTATTATTATTATTATTACTTACTGGACTCTCCTTAAACTCAGTGTAAAACACACTAGTGTGCACTCAACTAGAAAGAACACTTTAATGAAACACAATTTTCAATACTTTTAACGCAGTACAAAGTCCAAAAAACACTTTTCTTAAACACCTTATTTTGAATCAATAATGTTTTGTTTGTTGCCATATAAGTGCTCCCTAAAGTGGTGATAATGAAGAAATCATATGTTTTATTTATTAGAATATAGTTCCCTCCATTTATTTGCAACATTTTAATATGTCATCTGAATGAAATATTATTTTACTGATAAGTATGAGTAGGTCAACATTTCAAATATTATAAGTGTAATGTAAGTAAGAAGTACTTCTGTTGCTTACAGCACAGTTATATTATATACACTTCATCCTTTCCATAGTAGGCTCTTTTTATTAGTCATTCTACAATATTTCAGTATTTTATTCACTTTACCACACACACAAGAATATGTAGAATTTAAATTACACCAAGATTTGTAAATTTTTTAATAAATATTACATTTAAACAAAACTCACCAAAATCATCTCACATTCTCACTTTAAAGGCCATGCTAAACAATATGAACAATTTGTACCATTGCCCTCATAAGTCAATATTGATGCAATCAAAAAAGTGCCTTGAACAAACAATGCAGATACAGCCTTGGTTTGCATTTCAGAAAGTGCTCATGTCCATGGTGAATGCAAAAGAGTTGTTTCTCTAGTTAAATTTTCATAAGAAGGGCCTTTTCTGATGACTAGGAATATTATTAGATTTACTTTACATATTAATAGGTCATGTTTGATAGATATTAATAATACCTATAACATAACTATAGTTAAATGTTATAAATTTTGACTACAATAAAATATTATTTTCTAAAAGTTCCTATGAAAATTTAACCATACATTAATCAAAATAACCAATATAAGAAAATTATATATTAATGAAAAAAATTAATTTTGTGGTATTTGATTATGATTATGCATTTACACTTATAAACTTTAGTACTAGGTAGACTTATTTTTAAGGTGAGGTTGTAGGTAGTGAACACGAGGAAAGGCCAAGGTTTGTACAGTTCTTATAGCAAAACTTTTTTTTTGTGAAAATAAAATGTTTCTTCTTAAGACAGTGATATTAACAATTATTGTTGAATGTCTGTTACATGAGCATAGCAGTATTAGTTGACAAACCTTTTTAAATTATGAGAAAAAGTTGTTGTTAAATTCTGGAATAGCCTTGACAGATATTAACAATTGTTATCTCATCGTGTAAAGAAAGTGGAACTCTTTAGTTTGTATTGAAGCAATATTTGATTTATATGACCAAAAAAAGGTTTTGATATAACATTTGCAAAAAACACCGACCTTTTCTCACATTTCTTACATCCTCACCTCATGGCCATTGTTTCAATGTCGGGTTAAAGTACTAGTTAACTAAGTTGAGGTTTAATATAATCTAGAGTTAAAACTTTGGCTTAATGTAGTTTATTGTTTGAATGGATTTTTATGTGAAGGTTAGTTGACTTTGAGTTAATTGGTTAAATGCATAGGTTGGTAGCATAATTTTACTCAAATCTCACTTGAACAAAGATACTTGTTAGTAGAAATGGGCACAAATGAATGCTGAGCTGTGTCAATAATCATTATCTAATTGATTTTTAAATACATTTGTGAGTCTTTTGCATGTTTTAGACACATTTTACTAATATATTATATACTAATATTTTACTAATATTCCCTCCAAAAACTATTACATTATTTTCAAATCTACTTAGGGCCGGTCTTATGACTCCCAGATAAAAGTTATCAGCCACTTTAATGTTTTATGGTCTTATGAACTGAATTTATCTGCCAGATAGCTATCTGTAGGATAAATATATTTTTATTCAAAACATGCAAGGTTGGTACTGTTTTTACTCGTGCGCGCATGCATATAAGCCCTGCTGATAGCACTACTCCCTAGCGAGTGGTGAGAACATTCAAAATTTGTTAAATAATGGCGGCTAAATGAATGTGAGGAAACAGATGGCGTCATGTGGGTGCAGAAGCTAAGATGTTTTGCAACTACTAATTTCGGTGTTTGCCAAAATGTGGGCAATAGTTGGGTACAACATTTACAAAATTTCATTTATTGTTTCACATTTTGATAATTTGTTCTTATATAAATATAACTCTACAAATAGCTTGTCATTTTATATAAAAGTGTGAATTAAATGTTCTAACTTTATAGCCCGGGCCTGTGCTTACTAAACATGTGAACCAAGATTTTAACCTAAAAACAGATTCTGGTAGGCGAAACCTCATTAAAAACAACGCATCACTATGGCAACAACCATTTTAACTTCCAGATAAAAGTTATCAGGTACCTAAACCTCCTGATAAAAATATGATGGATAAATACAGTTTATCTGGCAGATAAATGCTATCTTGCAGTCATAAGATGCACTTTTAACTTATCCACCCGATATAAATATTTATCTACCAGATTAATATTTATCCAGGAGTCATAAGACGGCTCTTAGGTAAATTTAATGATTTTTGGTATCCTACTTAAGAAGGGGTGTGGAGGGTGCGCAAAAATCAGTACATATAAGGCACATTTTTAAAATACAAACTAGTAAATAAATAATTTAATGTCGTCCTTCACTCAAAAGGATATGGAGAATTGATTTAAGCTAAAACCAAGATTAATATAAATATTTGTTATGATAAACAATTAAATATAAACTCACCTAAGTCACGGGGTATTGCCATATCACTGAGCGAGATCCTAATATTTTAAAAAAAGTGTTAATAATGTTTGAAATATTAGGTTTTTACAGCTTGAAATAGCTTACAATAATAAAAAGGATTAGTAATTTCTTATTATAATACTTAAATAACCCGGTAATTACCAATAACTTAAACCTAGATAACTTGAATTAAAATTTCGAACATTAATTTAATATTTACATTTTTTTTATGATTCTGGGGAGTTGTTTAAATGTTGCAAACATAAAAAGATTTTCAAATAATTATAATATGAGTAAGGTATCATTTGATTCTCCGTATCCTTGTAGTGAAATGATTGTATACAATAATTTATTACTTGCTATTCTGTATAAATAAAAGTGCCTTATATATACCGGATTTTATGCACCATCACCCTCTAGGTTAACACAGCTGTTTGTGAATATATATTTTTTAATGAACGGGTTCAGGTTTTAAGTGAAACTTTAAACCATTAGGCCTACTTATTTATTTATAAATAAGCACCAGACTTTCACAGCTGGGGTGAAAATTTTCCCACAGTAACTGGACTCATATTTCAAGTGTAACTTTAATTATGATACCACATTATACCTATTTAATACAACTAGGCCTAGGCCTTTATGAAAAACATTGACAATTAAAACTAGTATAGAAAAAAGGAAAATATTTTACACTACAGAGCATAGGCATGAAGTTGCAAGAAGGTCCTACATAGCCACAAAGGTTTTAGTTTTTAAACACTAGGCTACCACAGTTGTGTGTGAATAATTTTTTTTCTCAATGAATAGGTTCAGTTTTCAAGTGAAACTTTAATAATTGTAGGCTAAGGGACTTAATACAAATATTCCTAGACCTTTATGAAGTGCTTGAAGAAGGTATTAAAAATGCAATTAAAAGTTGTTTATCCACATAAAAATGCAATATTTGAATAAATAAAGCATTGTAAAGACCCACTTTTCAATTGATATGACTGGCTACCTAAGTATAGGCTAGGTATACTTATATTCCTTTTGCCAAACTATTCATCAAAGAATCTTGCATTAATATTTGGTTTAATACTAACGATCACCATTAGTCTATATATTTTTCATTTACTCGTTTTATAACTCCAATAGCTCGCTTTCATTTGCTATCTTTCAAAACGATAACCAATAATCTCTAACAAATCAGTGGCAATAGTTTTCGTAAGTCTAAAAATTATTTTTTAATATAGCTCAACAAATTCTTCAAAATAATTATTAGTTCTTGTTCAAAATGTTGGATTTTTATGCTTGTTAAAATAATCTAGCATATCATAAATCTCTGAATCAAATAGCATCATTTAACTTTCTCTTAACTAAATCCAACAATACACAGTTTTGACAGATGGTGGCCATGTTGTTCTCTACGGTAATTAGCTTGAGGTTTACCCACTAACCTTTACACCTTCGAGTTAGTCAAACCTGAAGTTTAAGCTCAGGTTATGTGATAACCTAACATTGAAAAGATAATAAACATTTTAAGTTGAGGTTATAATTTAACCTTGACAAAACTTGACATTGAAACAGTGGTCCTTAATAACAATCCATCATAGTGGAAATTAATTACAATTAAAAAAATGTTATTTATGTTGCAAATTACAATTTAAAATATGTTATTTTGTGTTGCAAATTACAATGTTTGAATATATGATATTGTATCACTACCATATTAAATTAGTCCCTATGGGGTTGTGTGTTTCACAATATTTAATTATCTTTAAAAAGTTGTAATTTAATCAAGATACTTTATATTATATTAAAGAACAAAAAAATTCTTGTAAAAATTTTCAGATTCTTTCACTTATAGTTCTCATCTCTTGGGGCTATGTCATTGCAGTGGGTAGATTTGTAGCTCTACGGGATTTGTGTGAAAGGAGTTTACACTAAAATATAAAGCACGATTTGAAGAATGGCATTTTCAGGTGATGGTGCTGCTTTTCAGGTACAGGTGAGTTTAATTACATTAATTAATGTTAATTTAATTAACTAATTTTATTTTATGAACATAATTAAATATTACATTGTTAACACTTCTTGGGATCTGTGTGGTTATAATCTATTAAGTAAGGAATATTTTTTTCTTTTAAGAATCTTCTTTATTCTCTAAGTATAGTGCCATAGTGTTTTTATGCCGAAACTTGGTTCCTTGGTTAAACTAACATTTATAAAATTAAATGTTGATTTCCACTTCATTATTGTTTTTAATTTCACCTTAAGAGTGGTTCAAAACAAGTTAAAATGTTTACATCCAAGTCATAATTGCAAAGAATAAATATATAGGACATCAAAAGTGGGAGAGGTGGTAGCTTACAACTAGGAAAAGTTACCATATATCCATTCGCCAAACCGCAAGTTCTGAAAGACCATAAAATGTTGATTTGTTGTTAATTTTGGTAGTCAGAACATTCACGAAACAAACCATTTGTTTTAAATTACTAAACTTTTTACATTATTGATACATAAACTTATGAAAATAACTGTGGGTTTTGTGTTTGTGTGTGTGAAGCAGCATCTATTGTTCACGTTAAAACAATTTTCAAAAAAGAGCTTCTAAAATGTGATATGCTCTTTTGAAATCAAGAAGGCAAACCAGCTGAAACAGAAGTGGTTGATGTTTTTTAAACCTTCAAAGTGGTTATGTTATTATGATACTTACAAAATAAAAACATTATATTTTGGTGGACAATTATAACAAGAAACAAGGCGTTAAAATACTTTTTAATTTACTTTTCATGTACAATAAATCTTGGATAATTCAAATTCATATTAAATCAAACTTTTTCCTTGTTGCTTGAACCGTCTATTAAAATAATATTACAAAATTGCATGTAGTTCAAACTTATTTTGTTTAATTTGAAGTGAAACTGCCTCAAAGTTGACGAAAAACATCCTGAAATTGCATGTAGGAAACACATTTGCTACTCAACTGTTGCTGCACATATAAAAGGATCTCTGCGTGCAAGGGCACTAAAGTTTTGTGTTCTTTGTGAGGATTTTGTGAACTTGGACGAGCACTTAGCAGTTTGCGGTGAACTTAGAGATGCAGAAATATTGGCAGATGCCATGAACAATATAAATGACAGTGCATCTTCAGATGAAAAAGGGGAACAGACGAAACTTGCAAAGAAGCCAATCTCAACATCTGCGCAGGCTATGGACCACATCGAAGAGTTGAGACGGTTTGTTGAGAGACAACACAGAGTAAGTCCCTCTATATGTCTAGGCGATCAATAAACTAGAAGAGTTTACCACAAATCAAGAGTATTAACTCCAAAAAACAATCAGATTTCTAACTTTTTTGAAAAAGTGTATGCAAACAGTATTTTGTACTTACATATTGCTGTGGAAAAACTTAGAATGAAATGATACATAATCGGTATACAATATTGTATTTTACTTCACTGAATTGATGGTTGAAGTTATTTTTATAGCACAAATAAAAACTTAACCTAATTCAAATTTTTGGATGGTTCAAATTTTTTTAGTGGTCCCTTCAGCTTCTAATTAACCAGTTTCGACTGTACTATAGTAACTTGCAACCGCAAAACAAAAAACATAATGGTTATATTAATATATGTTGTTCTTTCGTTAAGTTACTGAAACGTCAATAATACAGTAAACCTTAGTGAAGTATTATTAGACTAATTTGATAATAACTTTTATTTATAATAAAAGTTTAGTAAGCAAATGGTAATTATTTCTGAATAGGTTGAAGTTAGTCACTTCCACTCAATGTTTGTCTTCTACTAGCTGTTAGACACAAACAACCCTTCCAAACATGGATGCTTTATAGGTAGGCTACACAACCCAAACTAAACTTATTTAACAAACTGAAAACAATAGTTAGTAATTTTATTCTAAAATCCATTTATAATCATAGTTAAATAGACATAATTGGTTGCTTGGTTATATTGATAATGATAAAACTAAAGGAATTCTAATAGCTACTTAGTATTCTTTGGTGACCTTTTTAAGATATTATTAGACTACTTATTTAATGTATTTAAAATACTTTATAATCAACCAGACTAACGGTATGAATAAACTAAGTTTTTGTGAGACATTATTTACTTCTTTAGAGAAGTAAATTTAGGTACTTTTCAATTTAAAATTTTCTGTTGCCATTTTATCAGGTTTTATGCATATATTTTAGAGGTAATTTTTTTACATACAATAAGTTACAGTTCATATTATAAGATACACAGACATAATTAGGCTACTCATAATATTTTAAATTCCTTGAGTTATACTATTGTTTGAAAATGAGTAGCTGACATTTTCACTGGCAAATGAAAGATTTTTTTAAGCTACATGATGGCTTCCTTACTAAAATCTATTTTGCTCAGTTTCTACCTTTTCCTTGCTCTGTGATGGAATGCACAGGGCTTATTTACATGTTGTCACAATGCAGAAAAAAAAAATCAAATCCAATTAAATGCATTAAAGTCAAGTCGGAAAGTTAATTCTATGTTAATATTTCAATGTTTATTGCAATGTTCCTTACACTTTATGGTCACAACAACATTGGAAATATAAAGTTAAAAAATATATAAACAGATAAATGTTATCTTTTAAATATTTTTTTTTTTTTTTGTTTAAAATCTATGTAAGCATGAAGAAAGTGTTTTAAATTTTAATCTAGTGAAAACTAACATCTTATATGCCTTACAGCACTTACAACCTTGTAAATATATTTCTATTGTTCCTTTTAGGAACGTTTGAAATCTTTACACCGTCTTGTGCACAAGGTTGAAGAAGAACGTGTCCGTAATGAGCACAATCTTAACAACATTGCCAAGTTAAACGAGAAATTTAAAGATGAAGATAAGAATTCTCCATATTATCAGGTGTGAACTTTATTTTTTATCGGTAAAACTATGCTGTAAAGTTATTTATTATAAGTATTTCAACTTGGTGTTTTAGAATAATGCTCCACATGTATATAATATTTATTGACTATGTAATATAAGGCAGGAAGTGCAGCAGCTACTGAGGTGTCATTAATAAATCACATTACTGATAAACCAGCATGGCCTGGTAGACAGACACCTGGGGAAGGAACTAAACACAAACTAATCATTACCTCTTCCTCTCTTGGGTGAGGGTTCAGTTCCCTGGTTGTTTTAGGTTATCAAGAGTATCAGAGCAGGATAGATGATATATTAGGGTGGAAGCAATTCTTTTGTGTCAATTAAATAGATTGACCCCATTAGACAGTACCCTGGTTTATGTTAAGGCAATACCATTGGCTTGCTACACGTCCTCAACCCTTCTAACTCTTCAATTATCCACCTATCCTTTAAGTGTTAACCTCCACCCTTCACTTCAATAAGCCTACTCTAAAACAAAAGGTGTGCCGATATTGTGGTTGGTTTACCCCCTACATTCCCAGTTGGTCCCTGATTGGTTTTAAAGAGGCTGACATTTACATTATTGTCTGATTAAGTCTGGAATCAGCAAGGTGTCTAGACAAAGTGATTTAAAATTCCCCAACTTTTTAATGGGACACTTATAGTTCTAAAAACATTTGAATTTGCAACTTAGAATTTTTGCTGGTGTTTTTATTTGAACTACAATTAATATTTCTTGAGTTCAAATGTAAACTAACAAACCGTATACATATTTCAATATCTGCTGAGGTTTTATTGAGATTCAGTAACATGCAAAGTTTCTAAGAATGCTGGCTGGATAAGTCATTACTTATTTTCAGTGGCATACCCAAAAGATTGATGTTGTTGGGTGCACCATACAAACTGCTAGACAACAAACCACTCGACAAGCTAAATATTTGGAAGGCTGGGTGGGTCAAGTGGCCGACACGACTTGGACCAACTGCTAGACAAGCTCTTGTATAAGAGTACAAAGTGATAGACAACCAAGCGATCGACACGAGCTGGACCATGTGATAGACACACTCCCATATAAGAGGACAAAGTGATAAGACAGCCTAGCGGCCGACACGAGAGGACCAATTGCTCGACAAACATCGAGATGAATCCAGTTAAAAGTGGTTCAAGTGACAAACAAGTTATTTCAAAACCAACAAAGCTATAAACATGGTAGTAGTGGTTGAAATGACAGTTCTGGACCACTTTCTTCTATAAGGTTAACATTGATCCACCACATTTAATGGGGTGGATCACTTTCTCCCCCACCCCAACCTAAACTAACCTTAACAGGCTCTTAAGTACACAAGAGTACTTTATGTCCCTGTATTTGTCATTTTGCCCCTTGAATCTAGATTCCAGCTTCAATCCCATAATCTCCTCCCAACCTTCACCTGCACAACTTCCAGTCCCCATATTGTACTCTTACCTCCTTTAAGCCATACGACTTCCTGTATCCATCCTGAGCAAGAGGTAGTCTGGCTTGATAATGACCGTGTTGATCCCATCCAGCTCCAATCCATCCTCTTACTACCCACTCTGCTTACCAACTGGTCCTTAAACCTTGACAACTTAGATCTTATACCTTAAATGATGTATCCATCATCTTACCACCCGCTCCTTGATACCTGATGACTTAGATTTTGTACCTTAAACAATATGTCCTTCCTTCTTACCACACATCCCTCAAAATATTCTGAAACGATACTAAATAATTATGCATCACTCTCCACCTGACACCTTAAACGTCGAGACCATTCATCCTTTAACTTGCACATAAAGAGTCTGAAATGGGGACACTTTCTCTTTAAACCTGTCAGGACTTGTCTGCCTGTCTTAATCATGTCAAGGTTAATTCTCTTAATCCTATCCTCCTTAAAACTCGACAGCTTAAATATTGTAGCTTAAACGATGTATTCATAATCTTATCACCCCCTCCTTTTATATGATGGCTTAGATATGGTACCTTAAATGATATGTCCTTCCTGCTTACCACCCATCCCTAAAAATATTCTGAAATGGTTTGAAATGGTACTAAATAATTATGCATCATTCTTCTCCCGACACCTTAAACATCGAGCCCATTCATCGGAGTTCGGTCCCAGTCCATTGACTGAAGGTGGATTTTCATAAATGGTTTTCCACGAAAAATCGTGTGCAGTTCCTCTAAATTCAACCTTACTCATCCCTAAACACATGAGTGTAGTTAGTATATAGGCGTATAACGCGAACAGGTAGTAACTTTCTAGTAGGTATAATGCTGTGTTAAAAATTAAAAATATACAGCACTAAATACACAGGATAGATATAAAATTATCTCTTTGAAAAACAATAAAAATTCTTTTTGCTGTCGCTTATTGCCAATTACTAATTTTACATACTATTTTAAAACTGTTGTCAAATTTCAAGTTTTAATAAAGGCCACTAAGGAATTTTTAACCATGGTTTTTAATTTTTTTCTTCATTGAAAAACCAGTATATTTTCTCTAAATTATACCCTCTTCACTAATCTATTAATATAAAAACAAGATAGTTCATATGTGTGGACCAGCAATCACCGTTCTTTAATGCTGCAGCCACTGTTGCAGAATTAATTGTTACTGTTCAATTCTTGATATTCTTTTATAAGGTCATAATTCGTTCGACATATTCTCACCTAATTTTTTTACTTTAGCAAACCCTACAAAAGTATGTCAAGAAGTGTGAAGTTAAGCTGACAGGTTGGGGGAAATAATTATTTGAATGTAAACAAAGACAATCGTTTATTGAATTAACTGTTATGTCACTTAGCTCACTCTTAACTGGATTATATCAAAGTTTGTCGGTCAGTTGGTCCTTTCGTGTCGACCGCTTGGTTGTCTATCACTTTGTGCTCCTATACATGAGCTTGTCTAGCAGTTGGTCCAAGTCGTGTTGTCCACTTGACCCACCCAGCCTTCCAAATAATGGTTTTCATTTTGTCTACCGGTTGGCTGTCGATCACTTGGTCCACGTCATTTCTTCGTGTCTAGTAGTTGGCTGTCTATCACTTTATCCTCCCGTGTTGGCCACTTTGTTGTCTATCACTTTGCCTGCTCCCATTGTTGGGATGTGGGCTTCTTCAATGTTTTTATTATTTTTTTCCTTACAGAATTAATGTTGGTCTATTTCTTGTTAAATTTTATAAAGCAAATGTTTCATTGGAAATTATTTCGATATTATAATATATAGCTTACTTACTCTTCTTTAACATAATTTTTATGGCTTACATGTTTAGGTCTTTTTTTTTTATAGCAAAAACTTAAAAATTTATACTCGTCTGTAGTGACAGAGTCTACAGCGGAAGAAGAATTTCTACGCTCTGCTTTATCCAAAATATATGAAATACGTGCTATAAGAAATGAAAGAAGAATACAAGCAAGAAATGCAGGCAATAAAGAGACCATCAGAAGAGGTGCTCTTATGAAAATGTTGTTGAGTTCAGCCCAAACCTTACCATTGTGGATAGGAAAAGTAGGTGAAAAGCCACCTCCACTGTGTGGGGCCATACCAGCAGAACCAACATACACTGCAAAGGTATAATTGTTTCAATAGCACCATTTCACACACACGAGATTAAGCATTATTTGAGAGTAGTGTGTTATCTATACTGGTAGTCACATTGTCTAATACAGGGGTGTCTAACTCAAACAGGTGGCAGGGCCGCATTCCATCATGGGGGCATTGCAGGCGGTATAGAGTATTTATATGTTTTACACATTTATTTTATATTTTATTCCGAATAAAAGAACTGACATTCCTATTATTCCTTCACATTTTGGTGCAGGCCGTATGTTTGATAACCATGGATATCAAGACTCATAATAGACTGGTTTCTGATGATATGGAGGTTGAGGGATGAATCAGAGCTGGATAGGGTGGTTTTCATCCCCTCTCCAAGTTATTGCAAGTGCACTTCTTTTGAACTACCTTTTTTCAGCCATGCTACTTTAATTTTGCCATTCAGCCATGTTAAACATTAGAGGCCCATAGTTATAAAGAAGTAGTGTACTAATTCAAGGTAATAAGTTTATAAAATTGGAGTTTTCCTAAAAATAACAATGGCACTAATATCTAATCGAAGGTTCGAGTTCTTCTTTTGATAGTCGTGTTCACTACCAAGAAGTACACATTTTGTAAACTTTCTTTGTGATGTAAGATGCACACAGTTAATGTGTTTTCTTACAAAGGTTGGTGATATGGTGGCTGCTCTGGTGAAGATCACAGAGGAAGAAGAAAATTGGATATTGGCCGAAGTGGTGCAGTTCAATGCCGCAACAAACAAATATGAGGTGGATGACATCGACGAGCAAAAGGATAGACACATTTTGAGCCGTCGTCGTGTTGTGCCTCTTCCACTTATGAGAGCAAATCCAGAAACTGATCCACAAGCTCTGTTTCAAAAAGAATCTGTCGGTATGTGTTATTCATGAGATTAGTAATATGCAAGTATTTTAAGATCAGGATTCTTTTTAGACTTATGTATGTGTTCATAATTAATTTCTAAATAATTAAAAATATAATTTTAACACAACTTTTATATATATATAATTTGTTAAAATTATATTTATTTAATATTATATTTTATAATTATATATATATAATTTGTTAAAATTATATTTAATTAATATTATATTTTATATTATATACATACACACACACACACACATTTGATTAAATAATAAATATATATTTATTGATCCCAAGCTTGACTCTTTAATTTGCACACTTTGTGTGTTACTGAGTTCCCGTTCACTTGAAAGTTCTACACACTTACCATATAATTAATTGTAGGGTGGAAAGTTCTCATTTAAACACTGAGTAATTTTCAGGGAATATCAGATTGCAGAAGAAAATACCAGAATATAGTAGATTGTAACTAGTCTTTAACATAAAAAGTGAAGTGCTCTATTTTGAAGCTGATATTCTTTCAAATATAATGTAGTAGGGCGAGTCAAATGAAAACCTTGATTAACATTTTTTGTTGTTGTTTATTGCAAGGGGATGTCATACAATGTAATCTTTTTCACACAATCTCCATTGCGATCACCCACCTCGGTGGCGTAGTTGGCTAACACGCTTGTAGTGTTTAGCTCGACTGCTGAGGACGGGAGATGAAGGTTCGAATCTCGGTCGGGTGAACTGGGGGTGGTTTTTCCTAAATAGTTTTCCACTCTACCTCCACGCAAATGCGGGTTCACTTCCTCTATTTAAACCTTCCCAATTCCTAATCCATTAGCGTAATTAGTACTTAAAGCGTATAACCCGAACGGGTAGTAAGACGTGGTGCTAAATATTATTATCCATTGCAATCAATGCAAGTTTTTCAGCACTTAGCTTGTTTCTGGATTCCTCTAAAATATAGATAATTCTGGTCATGTGTGCAGCCAGTCGTGCACATCTTCATCCGACCAGACAGACTTTATCTCTGGATGGATGTATGCAAAAAAAAAAATGCTATTGGTTTTGAGATAATTGTAATGGAACCAAGTTTAATCTCAATTCTTCCTAGGGATCTTTCTACTTCTACATTTCTAAACAGCTAAAGTTTCTTACAGGCTTTAACACATTGCTATTTCAGTTTGGGAGTCAACTGTCTTAACGCCCAATATGCAGACTATTTCTGGAACTTTAAACACATTTTAAATGATGTTGTGTGATGATACATGACTGATGCCCAACAATGCAGCTACTTCAGTCACTGTAATGTGACTTTCCTCATGTTGTGTTCAGCTTATGCAAAATCTTGTGATGTCACCACTTGGTGTGCCTAGCCTGGTCACAGAATGCTTCCTATACTCCACTCATACATATTTTTTTTTTATTTACAGCACCAACATATTGAACATCCATTAACTAATGAAATTGGGTGACCCAGCGGTCTAAGGGTCCGGGGTTCAATCCTCGGTCCCAGCACAAATTTATCTGATTACCAAACCCTTCCTTCACCTCTGACAAGACGTGTATTAATCACATCTTGTGAATGTGGAGAATGCCAGGCCTCCACAGTGGTTTGGATTCCACGTTAAACTGTAGGTCCTCCATTTCATCTCACAATCACCCTACCATTACACATTAGCGTAAGTGCGTATAACCCGAACGGGTAGTAAGACACGGTGCAAATAATAATAATATAATGATATTATTTGCACCGCGTCTTACTACCCATTTGGGTTGTACGCACTTCTGCTAATGTGTAATGGTAGGGTGATTGTGAAATGAAATGGAGGACCTAAAGTTTAATGTGGGATCCGAACCACAATGGAGGCCTGGCATTCCACACATTCACAAGTTGTGATTAATACACGTCTTGTCAGAGATGAAGAAAGGGTTTGGGACTCGGATAAATCTGTGCCAGGACCGAGGATTGAACCCCGGACCTCCAGCACAAAAGTTCGACACGTACCCTTAGACCACCAGTTCAACTAGGTTTCTCATCTCTACTAACCAAAACACAAATCTACAGCATATGATCCTGGTGTATTTTGTTCATTGGGGATGCCATATTTACAGTGCTGCACTCCTGAAGGACATACAAAATACAGCTGTATAAAAGATGTTCTCAAACTTTTGTCTTATTTCTAAGGTTTTCACTCGACTTGCTCTCAGAATATTTTTATGGCATTTCACTGACATGAGTTATATTTTTTTCAGTGATGGCTTTATACCCTCAAACTACTTGTTTTTACAAAGCAGTTGTAAACCAACTACCAACAACTTCTGTAGAAGAGTATGAAGTGTTATTTGAGGACCCAACATATGCAGATGGCTATTCTCCGCCCCTGACTGTGGCTCAGCGTTATGTCATTTCCATAAAAGATAAGAAAGGGAAAAGTCAATCATGACAGCTCGCTACAGAGACATTTTTCACTGTCTCTAGCGACTGATATCAAACCTGAAGACTATTTCTCAATACTGGAGGGTGTTATAGAGCATAAATGAAAATTCTATCATCAAAATGCAAGAAAAACTACTTGTTTGTGTGAAATGTTTAAAAATAAATAACAATTGCTATTTATGAGAGGTATATGGATACAAAACGTTTAAAGATTGTATCGGTAAATTATATACAGTAATAAAATTTAAACATAAGAAAAATACATAGCAATGAAATAATATAAATTTGCTAAACAGTTTTGGTCAATTTCAACCATTATTTTACCTGCTTCAGTGGCTGTATGGTCTAAGACACTACCTTTGCAGTAGATTAGACGGGGAGATCGAGGTTCAAATATCAATCGGCTGTTCTAAGAGTGGTGTTTCACTTTCCCTCCACGCAAATGCAGGCATACCTCTAAACATAACCTTCCCAATCCATAATTCCATTAGTATAGTTACTAAATAAGCGTATATAATAACCCACGCGGGTAGTAAGACGCATTGCTAAAAAAATATTTTATAATAGAACAAAAACCATATTAAGTGGATATTAATTAATAATAAAATGTATTTCTGTATCAATACACCTCTATTCATTGAAAACTATATTATATCTAAGTAAGTTTAAGATGGTGTCATGGGTAGATTAAATAGTAGTACAGCTCAATCCAAATGTGTAATGTTTCGAGTAGTCAATAGTCTCCCTTAACGAAGGCTGTATTTATAGGATTAAACACTAATAGGTAGAATTGTGTTTGCATACAAGGATATATAAAGCTGGTTCCCCACTGAGTCAACTCCGTAAGTATGTTTCATTCGATTTTGCAACCGATGTGTCGATTAGTTTTCCATTTACTGTCGGTAAGTATCAAGATACTAATATCTAAGTAGTGGGGACATGTTTCATCACTCAGTTGACATTGACCATCATGGGGTGAAGTGGTTTAAGAAAAGAATATATATATATTTAACCATCTTTTTAAATGAAGTAGAATAGCCAAAAGGTGTTCCCTTTTCTTGACCTTTATCGGTCCTACACATGAAAATTTGTGGTACACTAAAAGAAGAAGTAAACATCATCAAGACAAAAATAATAAAAGTTGTTATCCCTCGTTCCTGCTTCGGGGGTAACTGGTTGATGTTGCAACGACATATATGGGTAGGGCAAGGGAAAAGGTCAGCTAAAGTGTTCCGGCAACGTTAGTCGCGGTGAAACAGGAATATGTTCCTGCAACATGAGTAGCGGTGGAACGTGAGTAAGTCCCAGCAACGTGAGTCGTGATGGGAGGTAGGGTGGCGGTGGAAAGAAAGAGAAGGTTAAACAATATTGCTCTTTTGTAACTTGAGACAATTTAATAGCTCTTTCAAACAGGTAGCGCGGGTTGGTTAGCCACTCTCCGACTGGCATAAGACCTAGGAATCATAGTATTAAGAACCCTCGTCACGGACGGCTTAGAGGACTTGAAGTGTGGAGGTCCAGGCAGTAAAGAGAGTGATTGGCGAGGCCTGTGCAAGTGTGGAGGAAAGATACAAGGGCCAACTGAACAGTGAGGCACAACAAAATCATGATGCCTTGATGGCATGATTAAATGATTTGTTTTGAAATGATACATCAGCAAGTGATAAGAATCTCCTGTCGATAAGAATTGTAACTTCAAAGCAAAATGTTCCTGTGTGGAAATGGCTTGGCTGAAATAATTTCAGCCAAGCCATTACTACACAGGAACATTTCGCTTTGAAGTTATCAATTATTGATGGTTTTTTTAATACCGACCTTTGGTTCAATTATTTGCAATACATTTTCAAAATCCACTCTTGGCACTAATCATTCTGAAACCACTGTTATATTTGTATTCAAGCTTCCAAACGTTGGTTTTTATATCCTATAAAACCACTACTTCTACTTTGACATAACAAAAACCCTCTTTGATATAATTTTGATTTTTCAGAATCGATAATAGTGAATATGGTACAAGCAAAAAGTACATCATCTTTGTCAATCATTTTTCTTTCAACCGGATCATTTGTCAATAGTGGGGACAAACGAAGCCAATCAGCACGTTGATCCACAATGTCGACTCATTGGTGACAGAGCTTTATAAATCTAATTGGGGTTAATGTAGAACTAAGGTACTATTTGAATTGGTGCTTTAAATATTTGAGTATTTATAGTAAACTCCTCAAATTCAAGTCTCTTGTTAGGAAACATTTTATGTGGTGTATGAGCTACTGTGCAAGTCATTTTAAAAGTATAATGAAAAGTATGATTCATTTGTGTAAATGTATTTTAAACCTAGGTTAAAAACACAATTATTCAATTGGCCATTATTTTTTAAAGGCAATAAAAAGGTAAATTTAAATTTGAGCCCATTTTTAGACAAAATATTAACTGAAAACAAGACATTGCAAACAAGGATTTTAGATTAAAATAACTAGGACAGGACATCTGAATCCTTGAAAAATGATCGAATTAGAAAAATATGTATTTTTATTCTTTAAATTTTGAATCAAAACAGTTGTGTGTTCTTAAACTTACCTACCGACTGTTTAGACCACACATATTATAGGACAAACTTAATCGGACACCAGCCCCAAATATAATAAATGCATTTTTTTAAATCTTAAAATTAAGTTGCTAAACAGACGTCTGAACTAAGAGAAGAATATTCAAGGGAAGGTTTTTTTTAAACAAGTCTTAGTACCTATTCTCTCTCTCTCTCTCTCTCTCTCTCTCTATATATATATATATATATATATAAATATATATATATATATGAATAAAAGTCCTGACCCGACTCATCAACGCCCAGCCCAAACCCTTAAATCTAGAAAGCTGAAATTTTGTACAGAGGCTCTCTTTATGATGTAGACAAGGAATAAAGCCGAATTTTTTGAATAACAACCTAAGTAATTTTAACCTCAGTTTCTGGATTTTACAATAGGTGGTGCATGAATCGTTAAAAAAAAAGTGAAAACGCGAAAGAAGTCACAGGCAACAGCTAGTAAACAGTATAGGAAACACTGTACAATAATGTAAAGTGATAGTGAAGGAAGCCAATCTGAAAGGATAGTTAGGTTAGGCCTAGATATAAACAAACACTTTTCTGTTAATTTCTTCTTATACTTTTACACTTCCCACTTCTTCAGTTACACATTGTTTTGAATTTTCGGAAATATTCCTTTTTCAGATGTAAACATTAAAAAAACAAACTAAACACAGAGAAAGATATGATATAGATATTTTCAGTTATATGCAAATTATTCAAAAGAAGCATGTGGTTACATATATCTGATGTGTTTTTAATGTGTTGTTTCACAATTAGAACACATAATTATGTGATTTAAAGGTACATCAGTCTCTAAAAGTTATATAATTGTGTTCTTGTCCTTCACCTTCTTTCAATGTTTAATTTAATACATCCATTGGGCACCATTTACCATTTATTAAAATTAATGAAGTTTTTTTTCATTTTCAAAGTAATATATTTAACATAATTTATGCACATTTCAAAATAAAATTCTAATATAATACTACTTTTCTCATAGTTAAATTTGTGATAGTGAATTCAACTAAAACTATCTTTAAAATTTGGTAGGGCCGATGATAGTGATTTAGATTTAAATTATCTCTAGTTTTCATTTAAGTGAAGTTGATTTTTTAAATATTTATTAATATTATCTTAGTAATATTTAAAATTAGATAAACCAAATCATTGGCATTGATCGGCCCAGGTGCTCAGGCCATGCCCGGTACCAGGGGCAAAGAGCAGGCCCCCATCTATCCATAGTATTTTATTTTAGTGGCGGTAAAACCTTGTCTATGAGGCAGTTAGAAAAAAATTAATAAAAAAAAAAGCATGGAGACCCTTTTGAATTATTTTTTTTGAAAACTAGACTTCTATAAGCTATTTGGAGTGGTCCTTCCTCATAAACCTTTCGAAATTCGAATGCATCTATTAGCTATTTAGAGTGGTCTTCACCTAAAATTAGATTCCTGTTATAGAAGCTATTTTAAGTGGTCTTCCTAAAAAATATATTTTTTTTAAATTGGGTGACCCTAGAAGTTATTTGGAGTGTCCTTGACTTGAAAATCTCTGAAAATTAAATGTATCAAGCTATTCAGAGTTTGCCTCTTTCAGCAAAATTTGAAAAATGGGAGGCTTTCAGAAGATATAAAGAATAATCTTTCTCTGGCAATTTTGATGATTATATAGCTCTATAATCTATTTAGATAGGCTTTCTTAAGACAAATTTTTGAAAATGGAATGTCTCTAAAAGGTATTTAGAGTTTGATAAAATATCATCTTTCAGCTTTGTGTTCGGGTGTCTCAAAGGGGAGCGAGATAAATCTAAAGGGAGGGCAAGATTATTCCAATCAGGGGGAACAAGTTCTTTCCAGAGGAGGAATGCCTCCTCCACCCTTTCCCTTCTGTTCCTACACCAATTCTGACTTTGGTTTGTAGAAATATTTAATTTGTTGTTACTTTAAGCTAAGAAAGGCAATGTATAAAAATGAATATATATCTTAACTGAATAGTGAAATGTCACACATATGTAGAATTTAAATTAAAGATGGGCCACTCGAATCTTCAAATTCACCGAATTCCTGACAAGTATTCGGTATTTTATTGGATTCGCTTATCAAATCTTTCACCTCATAAACAAAGCATAATATTTTGAATTCAAAAATTACTTAGTTAGGCCTACTTGAAAAGCACAACTTAATCCGTATTATTTATTTTGTTGGACAAAAGAGATAAACCTGAATAAAATCTTCTTTAAAAAAAAGTTGGAAAATCTTACGTGCCTAGTACGCTCCCACCTCTATGGGAAATTTGGACTATACCGTTTCGGCACATGCTCACTTCTAAAACTTTCATCTCGTGAACAATCTTGTAAATATTTTAATGAACACATTAAAACTCTTCAAAAAACAAATTATGGCTTTTTTAAAAACAGAAATAAGAACACTTTACGTAAGATACAAAGTCATCCGCCATGATGTATATTCTGCTCCCCGAGTGATGATTAAAATAAAGATGTTAATTCTTACTACCCAACTTGTTTTAATTATCTACAACTATGCATAGAATCCCAATTTATTGCATATGATCCTTAAGTTAGACATTTTGATAGTATTTATTTTTCATGTAACCCAACAACAGTCAGACAGCGCTAAAACTGTTTATTTATCCCTACCAGCCTACACATATCATATATAGATTGGTTAAAATCGATTTAGGTAATTGATTACTTAGTAAGCGCCCTTGAGTTTTAAGAATCAAATAACAACTTGCTAAATTATTATTTGTTTTTGATTGATTTTAACTTGAGTTTATTATTGTTTTAAATGTGTTATTGAAGTAATTGAAGAAATATTCAAACGTAGTCCTGCCTTATAAAATGGGAATGAACATATTGTAGTCGAAAATATGTTCGTTTTAAATAGAATGTATTCTCAGAAAGCGATATATCGCAAGAATCAAATATATGTTTTCTACGCAAAAATAGATAATGGATATATAATAAAATAGTAATAAAACATACTTAAGCATTATTGAGTTCACTATTTCCAATGTATGTTTACTTGTTAAACATGTTGTTTTAGTCTTTATTAAAAATATCCTTTAATGATGATTAAAGTTGATCAAAGGATAACCATAACCAGGCCTAGTCTGTTTATTTCACATGTATTTTAGAAACTTAACTCATTCTATCAACACTTTTAAAAATAACTAAACGACACTCAAATTCTGATTGATTTGAATTTTAAACAATAATATGAGTCTAGATTGTCTAATTTGGCTGGATTTTAACCTGTATTTTGCGAGGGGTGGTTGGGGTTGATTAAAATTCAAAGCATGATCGAAATAAATCTTAATTCACAGTTTAGGCCTATATTGTGTATTGTAGGTGTATTTGTAAATCATTAAAATCTACAATGATTTGCTAGGATTCGGATTCGACCCATCTTTAATTTAAATTGAATTTGATTTACTGGCCAGCTCTCTTTGTGTGCCATATTTAGTTATAATATTTATAGACTCCATGAAGTTTCCAAACACTTATAAATTAAGGATAAGACTGGACCGAACCAATGAAATGATTTGTGAGACATGTCAGTAGGTACTTGCAGAGGAAACCCCACCTGGTGGACTGGATGCACTGATCCTTAGTATAGATATACATTTTATCAATTGTCATTCATATTTTAGTTTGTATTTTTAATCATCTACATTTTTTAACTTGTGAATTTGGACCTCAGGCACAGGCCCCTAGAAATCATGGGCTCGGTACCATGGTACCGATAGTTTTCCCCTTCATGGCGGGCCTGGGGCCAGCCCTAGTTTAATAAAGCTTGAGTGAAACACAGGCCAAAGTTGTGTTGTTATTCCAAATGTGAATGCGTTACAATATACTAATTTGTAGAGATGCATACTGTAGGTTTAATCTACAGAGAAAGGAAAAAGCTTCTTGTATTTGTTTTCACCTCCTATCTGCTAGTGGTATGTGAAGTACTTCTACAATTCAAAACAATCTCAAATCGAAGTTAGAATATATTTTGTTAGTTTTATGCGTAAAATATATTGTGGTTTTTGGTTTATGCACTAAAATTATTAAGATGTTTTATTGCACAGTTGTTAAAATTTAATTTTAATATGATAAATCAAGTTACTTTCACAACATGCAATTACTTCAGATTTTTTCAATATGAATATTAATTTGTAATGAACATAACAGTCAGAACGGCAGTAATTGAACATAAATTGAGTATTATTTTAGGTGTCAATATTTTTATTGGTGAAGCTTCAAAGTAGTTTTTTTTTTTTTTCAAAGCAAGGTCGAAGCTGATGTTTGTTTAAAAGCCAAGTCGAAGCGTCAAACACCCCTATTATCTGCATTTAATCACATTAACAAAGTAAAATATAATTTATATAAATAGAATACCCTCATTTGTATGTAGGGAGTATGATGAAATATTAAAAAACTATAACTTTAAACAAAGGTGACCTGGTGGTCTAGGGCTAAGGTGTCAGACTTCTGTGCTGGCGGCAGGAGTTCAATCCTCGGTCCCGGCACAGATTTATCTGATTTCCAAACCCTTCCTTCACCTCTGACAAGACATCTTGTGAATGTGGGGAATGCCAGGCCGCCACCGTGGTTCGGATTCCACGTTAAACTGTAGGTCCTCAATCTCATCTCACAATTACCCTACCATTACACATTAGCGTAAGTGCGTATAACCCGAACGGGTAGTAAGACGCGGTGCTAATAATAATAATAATAATAATAACTTTAAACAACCCGACCAGTTATAACAATATATGAAATTTTAATAGGAAACCATAAAATTTATCATGTTGACAATTATCTGTTTCAATATTTGGTCTGATGCTCATTTAATCATGATAACATCTATTGCAATTTTTGCACACAAACCTTTATCAAAGTTATAAAAACCAAAATAGACAACACAAGTTAAAGTTGAAGCAAAGATTGCTTTTTTTTTTATCATGATAATCATAATCAAAGTTTATATCTGAAAATTCAATTTCTGTAGTATATAATTGTGTGAATAAGATTAGTATAAGCTCTTCTAACAAGGTCAAACCAATTAATAATCTTTCTGGTTATCTCCTTTATCTCTTATGTTTTTAGTGGCTTGACATAGTTAAAAGAGAGATTTACTTATGTATGTATAGCATATTACAGAATGTACATTAAAAATTAGTGCAAATATAGACCATGTGCCCCAATGCTGGAACAAACCAATAAAATAGACTCCAATTTTTGACCAACTTTTATTGAGACTTTTTATCATCTACCCAATTTACATTTTTTAATAATTTTTTTCTTAAACCTTAATTTCTTTCTTGTTTGCTATGCAGATTTTTTTCCCCTTAATGTATCCCATTTTTTCCCTCATTCTTGAAAATAAAGTAGCTTTCCAAGCACTTTAATGCCTGGATTGTTCCTGAAAAAAACATGGGGCCATTTGCACAGAAGTAAAGACATTTATTAAGGAAAAAAACCGGAATGGATGGGTAGGAAAATTATCAACTAATGAACACACACACACGGGTCATTAAAAATTAACCACTTAGCACTTCTTAAGTTATTGCAAAAACATATCAAAATAATTTGCAGAAACCCTTTCACATTTTCCCCTTACTCTTTCTTTCAACAAAATACCAACCAATTAAAATGAGAAAGAAAATAAAATTTAACTAGATTCCCTATTCTAATTTAAACAAAATACTTAAAATATATCCATGTGAGATTTTATATATCATGATACAACATTAGAACACTTTCACAATAAATTTCACTAAACATCAACTTGGCAAAGATTTTTGTTGCACGTAGGTCTACTTCACTAATAACTTATGTTGGCCCAGCTTAAAGAGCCCTTCTCACTATGGGTTGGTTGGGATATTAGATACACCATTACAATTATACCAGAAAACATTAGATTTGTGGTTTTACCATTATCAACTACAGTGAAATTGGAATAAGAGTTGTTGTTTTAAAAAAAAAAATGTGGGTTGGTCCCAATTTTGCTGTTTTCTTAACAAAAATATAGAAAACTGCACCACAATACGACACCTGTTTCAAGTTGTAATAATCACAGTTTTAAGTGCATGAAATGAGATGGGCTTTTAAATAAATAAGTCTCTCGACTATCCAAATTAAACGGGACCAACAGTTGGTTGAATAACCAAATATTTGATAGTACAGAAATAGGGGTGGGCGATATCTTAACAAATTCAAATTAAATGTGAGCTTAGAAAATATATAAAATAAAGTTTCTTAGTAACTATTCTAAAGTATTAATTTTGCAATAAATTACAGAAATATTTTTTTAGTGCAAACAGAACAAATTTTAAATGGTCTCTTTAATGAAAAACTCTTTTCACTTTTTGAGGTAATTTATGGCTTTTACAATGAAAAGAAGAACACATTTCACAATTTACATTGCTGCCACTGGACAAAGAGGTATTTGCTACCTCTAAAAAATCGATCGTTACTGCTCATTCCCCGACCTAGGTTTCATTCTATCAAAACTCATCAGGAGGAGTGTGAAACACAACTCCCTGATGAGTTTTGATAGATAGAAACCTAGGTCTGGTATTGAGTGGTACAATAGGTAATGTTAATAGCACGTTTTATGGACATTTCGGATAATACGGAAGATCAGATAGTCGGAACTCTATCGTACTCCCAAAATAATAATAGCTTCAACAAATGTTTACCTTTTATCATAATAGAATTACAGATTAACTCATTAAATGTACTGTTACTCAAATTCAATCAATTAAAGAAAATATTTATGTTAATTTCCAACAAAATTTTTAGGCATTACAATTTTACAACAAAGTACATGTACAACAAATACAGACCTAAGTCAACCTTCATGACAAAATGTTAGTTGGCACTATAATTCCTTTGTGAATTCCAACCACGTTGACAAATTTAAAAAATGCATAAGCAACATACTAACATTGAAATTAAAAAGTGTACCCTTTTTTTGTACATCAAATTTAACAATTTTTATAAATATATATCAATGCAATATACTTAGAAAGATGTACAAATATTACCAATAAAACAATATGATGCCACAACTAGGGATGGAATGTTTGCACATGTATTGTATATAGTGCATATGATATGGTATGTTACATAAACACACATTATTGTGGCAAAAATAATGTGTGTTTGTGTAACATACCATATGCACTATATGCTGAAAGCCAGAATTAGATAATATTAACTTTTAAAATATCATAGATGTGTAAGTAATGGAAAATTGTAAAAATAAATAAAAAGGAAAAATAAATTAATAAGTGTAAATTTAATTAATAATGCCCGCCCAAGGAATGAAGATAAATTTGGTAATCCAATGCATAAAGGTGACACATTTCTTTCTTCTATTGTAGAAAAGGTCACACACATTTAAATGATTAGCTTAAATTCTTTGCACATTATTCCTCTTTCCCTAGGTTGGCTTTCTTCAATAAATTTATATGTATTAGTTTATTTTACCTTTTTCTTTAGTTTTTGCCAATTTCCATTACTATAAAATTATTTAACCATTGTTAAACATCAACCAGTAAATGAGATCAAAAAATGAAAATATAAAATTACATAAAAAGTTCCAAAGTAAATTTATTCAAGGGTGTAAATTTGAATGTAATGTCCATGCTAAAATATTTAAATAGGTGGAATGGGGATGCACACTTCCTCTACCCGTTAAAGGCAGCAGTCTTTCCTTGACACACTATATTATTGTCCTATCTTACGAGCTATACTTTATTGGAATGCAAGGTGGGCTTGCTACCTTTCAGGGTAAAAGAAGTATACACATATTTAAAAAGGTACATGCTTACTACCATCCCTAGATATAACCTCAATAGAAATGGTTAAAATTAGAATGCACTTTCAAATTAAATAAATATAAAGTAATACTGTATTACAAGCTATCCAGATAGATTATTTTCAGTCAAGACAGCCATAGATTTTCAAAAATAAAAACTATATGATTTTATTTGAAATCTCAAAGTTTTACTTTTTTTTAGTGCCATGTTTTACTACTTGTTCAAGCAACCCACATTTCAAAATTTTACTAATAATATAGTAATATAGTGAAACCTCAATATAGTGTTCAATTTTTATAGTCCTTGAACAAATTCTATCTAAATTATGGAAATAAAACCCACATCAATCGTATCTAAATTTATCCTTTTCCCACATCTTTTGGTCAGAATTTTTAGTCCCGAAGAAAGTTAGTCCATGCATTATCGTTTTTAAGAAAGAATAACATCACGCACAAATGCTAGTACCATTGTGTTTCAAAAGCATAAAGAAGCTACCTGTGATCTAATATACTAATTTGAAAGTGTGGATAAAGTCTGAGATTTTTAAAGACTTTATGTATGCACTAGATAGAAAAATCTCTCTCTTTGTAGTCAATTATGCCACTAATTCTCCACAAACACATCCTCTTTGAGGAATGTAAAGGTGTTTTTTACCCCCTCTAACTGCACCAATGTCATAGTCTCTTCATTTGGGTGTGATTAAATATTCCACACAGATGTAAAGGAAGAAGCTAGTGAAGAGTCTATATGTTTGACGGGCACAGGGAAAGAGGTTTATGTATTCACAGAAAATCCAGGCAAACATTGTTTGCATTGAAAAGATTTCAAAAGAAAAGGTGCTACTATACCAATTAGCGGACACAGGGCAAGAGGTTTATGTATTCACACAAATCACTGATAGAAGCCAGGCAACATTGTTTGCATTGAAAAGATTTCAAAAGAAAAGGTGCTACTATACCAATTAACGGACACAGGGAAAAAGGTTTATGTATTCACACAAAATCACTGATAAAAGCCAGGCAAACAAAGCATTGAAAAGATTTCAAAGAAAAGGTGCTACTATACCAATTAAGATTAATGCCTTTCTTAAAAAGAAGTAACACAATATGGACCTGACAGTAGAAATAATAACTTTTTGAATTAATAAATACATATAATTAAATCAGATCATTTTTATTTATTTTATAAAGGTTTCTGCGACTATCATTTTCCTGTATTCATACTTTTTTTCCAGATCCTCGATGAAAACAATAAATCGAGGTTTCACTGTCTGTAAACATTGTTCATCATAATTTAACACCACTGCTGCATGTGCACAAAAACCTCCAAGAGTATATACAACTTTTGTGAGAAATTCTATTGATGATAAATAAGTCTCAAGATTTGATGCATTCACAAAACAAACTTTTATCTATGAGTAAATGGATGCAGTCAACATAGCCTTAAGAGAAGGATATAAATAGAATAATATGCCTTACACACACAAAAAAGTAATTTTAAAAACAGCCTTGTTATTCCTGCTGTGTGTTTTTAAGTTTTTAAGGTGACCTTATCTTACACAATGTTTCAATCAATAGTGCAAAATAGGCCTGTGCAATAAGCAATAAATGTTAATCAGCCAATCAACTTTGCAATAGCCTGGTGGGGTAGACTAAATTACTTCCAAGATGTATCATTATAATTAGCACACAATGATAATATATTCACCAATGCAAAGAATGATTCCTGTGAACCAAACATTGATAATAGCTAAATGATAGTATTTAGAGAACACAAAACACAATTCAAAATAGTAAAACTTCATAGGATATCCATTCAATTCAGGGAGAATACTTTTTATCATCTATTGAAAAGAATAGATATTATATAGATTTATATTTTCCCATAATATGTTTGGTTTAAAAAAATGCTAGTTTACTCCGTCCAAGCGCAATGGAGTTTTTCCTAATCCTATGTGAGTTCCTACTCTTTGTTAAGGCAAATGCTGGTTTGATTTCTTCAAATCCACACTTTCAGCTATTTATCTCATTTTTGTTGATAGCATAAAAAAAACTTGTGTGTGCAAACAACTAGTACATGTTTTGGAAAAAACAAGAAACAAAGTGTATTCCAGGGTTCCTACGGTCTGAAATATCAGGGGAAAAAATAAGTCAGGGAAAGTCAGAGAAATGACAATTCATGTCACGCTTCTGTTTCGTAGGAAATTGTAAAGTCACAGATGGAAGGTGTTGCCAAAAGTGCAAGTAATGTAGTGCCTCAAAGAAACCATAACACTTTTGTTATAAAAGATTATATAACTAAGGCGGAAGTCATTTGGGATATGCAAGTTGTTGACAAAAATAAAATATTTCAAATCGTGCAAAAATTTAAGTAAAATCTTTCACTAGATCTTTTCCGAGTGTTCCATTGCCAATGCATTTACCCATGGTAGAGACAAGGCTGCATACTTCATTGTGCATGGCTTGGCTCCATTCTTTCATAACAATTTGTTGGACCGCCTAAAATCATGTAACAACTTTGTAATTTGTTTTGACGAAGCATTGCACAATGTTATTCAAAGAGGACAAATGGACATTGTAATCAGATTCTGGAACAGGGAAAATCATAAAGTCATCAGTCGTTACTTAAACAGTGTGTTTTCGATAGGAGAACCGCTGAAGAATTACTGAAGCATTTCCTGGATGGTATTTCTCCTCTTCCACTCTAAAGTTGATACAAGTGTCAATGGATGGCCAAAATGTCCATTTAAAGTTTACAACACTTCTTCAGGAACACATCAAATCTGTCACAGACAATGAAGTGTGTAGTTTGCTAAATCTGAGAACATATGGGCTTCATGTTGTTCATGGTTCTTTGAGAACAGGATTGTAATCTGTTGATTGGGATATAAGTAGATTATTACATCACACGTACTACCTGTTCACTGACTCTCCAGATCGTCGAGCATTGTTTACCCAGTTGACAGGATGTACAACTTTTCCTTTGAAGTTATGTGGTGTGCGGTGGTTAGATAATGCAAAGTGCTTTCAAAAGGGCATTACAATTTTGGGACCATGTTAAGTTTCTCAAAAAAGCAAAACTTCCTAAAACAAAACCTGTAGAGACACTGAAAAGAGCAGCCTGTGATCCATTCCTTAAGTGTAAACCAGCTTTCTGCAAGACAATTGCAGATGAATGTCAGCCTTTCCTGCAACGGTTCCAGACATCAAAACTCCATATCATTTTGAAGCTGTAGAGAAACTTCTATGATACCTTATGAATCGTTGTGTGAAACCTGATCTGATTAAGTGCACGGTCCCAAAGTTACTGTCTATGACACAAAAAAATCAGAAAATTTGATCTTTAGCAAAAACATTGATATAGGATTTGCAGCAAAACGTTTGTTAGGAGAAACTGCGATCACAGTAATAGAAATACATGATTACAAAACTACAAGAAAGAATTCCCTTAAAACAGAAAGATGTGAGAGGTTTGTCTTCATTGGATCCTTGTGTTATTCAACATTCACCTCAACTGGGTCAGAAGAGATTCTTTTCTTTTGGAGGAACTCAACCATGCCAACATCATAAATGATGTTCTGGCTGAAAATGCCAAGAAAGAATGCTTGCATTTTTGCAACCTCAAAAAATCTAATCTTCAATAAATATTTCGTCCTTCTGATCAGTTTAATGATGAAGTAAGACTTGACACTATTTGTGGTATTGGGAAGTAATAAAGATTTTCCTTGTCTTGTCGCATGGGAATGCAACTGTTGAAGGTGGATTTTCAGTCAATAAATCTTTACTGTTTGAAAATATGCATAAAAAGACAGTCACTGCACAGCGTCACATTCATGATGAGATACAAGAAGCAGGAGGGATTAAAATCATACACATTAGCAAAAAGATGTTGGATTAGGTGAGAGGAGCTTGGAACACTATCATGAATACTTAGAGATGAAGAAGCATGAAATAAGTGAAGGAGGCAGAAAAGAAAAAATTAGATACACAAGTTTAAAGATTTAATAGGAGAAAGAAAAAAATTAATGATGGCAACTGAAGAGAAACGAGAAATATAGAAATAAGAGTTGCAAGAACTTCAGAAGAAACAAGCTTCACGTTATTAAATATAGCAAAGTTTCTTATTGTATGATTATTGTGATAGGGTTAAATATTTTATTATTTATCCATCATTTTCCATGAAATGATTGGCAAGACGTCTGCTTTCTTATTCTGGCATGTGAGGTAAGGTAATGTCGGCTGTAGGGGACGAGGCCGAAATAAATGTAATTAAATTAATATTTCCAAATGTATAATACCGTAAAGTTATATTGGAAATTTTATGAGAAGTTGGTCAGGGAACTTGGGGAAATAGTCAAGAAAAGTCAGGGAGAATTTTTTTTACAAATACTGTAGGAACCCAGTTTTCTCACCTTGAATGATTTTCAGAGTTAAGTGGGGATAATCAAAATAAATATTTTTTATTCATGTGTATGAAATATAATGATTGTTAGCAGAATCAGTCCTGATAGCTTTATAAATTTCATTTAAGTGAAAAATGTTATTTCATTTCTTAGGGAAATGAATAGGTTATTTATTTGTTTATAATACTTCAAAAACTTGGTCAATACAAAATCATAAATAAACTTATATTAACAATAGTGAAATACCGTTGTATGTAAGGTAAATTCCTCATGGAACTACTCACAATAGATGATTGGTCTGGAGGATAAAGTATTTCTTTATGTCAAAAACTTCAATAATAACTTTTTTAGAATAACTTGGCGCCAGATTTTAATTCATTCTTAAAGATGGAAATCCATATATTTGTCTAGTGGCATTCTAGGTTGTAACTTTCCTTGTTTTTTATATATATATATATAATATATAATATATATATATATATATATATATATAATATATATATATATATATATATATATATATATATAATATATAAGAGAGAGAGAGAGAGAGAGAGAGAGAGGTCAGAAGTTTGTTCTTACTTTTGACAGTGGAAAAGTTACAAAACAAAGTTTTAAATTCATATGTCACATAGAAATGATTACTTTTGTTGACTTGTTAAAATGACAACACACATTTGTGAGATGGGTACAGAGCATTTTGAGTAATATATCTAATGTAAGTAAAGCCTGAATATACAGTGGTCCAAAAATACTAATAAAATAATAGTTTTATTATTATTTTCAGTTGTAAAAGCTATGTTACTGTATTTGCATGAATTAAACTTGATTTTTAATATAAGGGCCTGGTTACACAGGCCTGGGATCAAGCAAAATTTAATCTAAAATAACTTAAATAAGAAACTATCATGATCCAAAATAATAAATAATATCTTGATATAATAGAATAGAAAAACATGACAATTTGACTTTGGTTTTTGAAACATAAAAATCACTTCTAACTAATAAGAATTTTAATTTTCTTTCTCTTTATGGTTGTATATTTCATTGAAAGTTTTCTGTTTTGTACATTATTACTCATATGAATACTACCAGCCTTACAGACACAACCACTTTTAATTTTACTATTTTACAGTTTATTTTCTATTTCGCATAAAATTCTTGCTCATTCGTTATATGCTAAATGTTTCTGTTTAAACGTGTCAATAACACATTTATTTATATTTTAAATAGTTCGAATAGACATCATTCATAAAATCTCACACAATCGCTAGATATTCAATTACAATAAAATACAATCTCAACTGGAAGGAGAAAATAAGTTTGTTTTACATATTGGCTTTCTCATTCATACAGACATAACATTAAAATGTATAAAACACTTTTCTTGAGAGGGGAAAATACTGGCATGACTAAATGTGAATATATTTTGAAATGAGATACATACAGTAGTTCGAGGTTTCCACAAACTTGCTTGTCTCACAAAACATGTTGGTAGTCTTGTCGAAGGGCTCAGTACGGCATGTAGTACGACGCTCTCCCACGATAACCTCTGTGAAGGTGACAGAGAAGTAGTTCAAAATTAGAGAACCATTTAAATATTTTTTTGTTTTTTTAAACTAGTGAAATATCCAAAATTTAGAAAATATATTTTACCTTGCAATACTCCAACAGAGAACTACTTCTCTACCCATCCACAGCTCAAACTACACACCACCATGCAATAATACAAGGAAAATCAAGTACTGAGTCTTTGAAACATTTATTCATTGGGAAATAAATGATTAGGGATAAATTTTTAGATACAAAATAGCAATCACAACTTATGAAGCAAAGAAACCAATCAAGTATTAATTTCTAAAACTCCGTTAAGCAATTGAGCTTCTTGCAAAAAATATGTGTAGATGATCAATGTAGTCAGTAAATTAGAACTTTAAACGTGTCTACCAAAAAATAAACTTTATTAATAACGCTTGAAACTATTTTTCCATAGTGCCTTTTTCATTTTCAAACTAACACATTCATAATGAAGGATGGGGCAGAAAGTGTGAACAAATTTAATAACACTATATCTTTACTATTTTAACTAATAAATGCTTAAAATTAAACTTAAAATAAGAAAAATTTGACAATTTATCTACAATAGCCTTGAATTATTAATCTTATTGTTGTATGCACTTTTCGAATCTTGACATTATTTTGTGTAATGTTTCTTGTTAAATTGTTTTTAAGTTCCTGAATTTCTCTTGGGCAAGTCATCTAAACATACCCTACAAGGAAAAGTATGTGCTGGCTGCCCGGGTTATGACCGAGTTGGGCAACTGAGTATGCCAATGTTCGGGTTGTGTGGGCCATTGCCCCATCTTGCTGAAACACATGTTGTTGGTATCCTTTCCCTTACATTATAGTTGAGGGGACATAAAGGCCTAAAATCAATGGAAGTGATTCTCACAATATTTCATGATTTGGGTATATTGCCTGGCAACCATGTTCACCAGGATTAACATCTCTACAAAAAGTGGAACTTCTCTTGCTAGGAATATAAAAGTGTCATGTTTATGCGACTTATCCAAGAGCAATTCAGGAATTTAAAGAATTGTGGTGGGAGTTAAAGAGATTCACAAAAGATATTGCTCAAAGTGTCAAATTTCAAGGCAGCAGTGTATGGCATGTAATGGTGAGCATCTTAAGAACATTCTTTAAAAAAAAATGGTGTATAGAATATTTTTAGGCTTAAAATATTAGATGGTGTTATTAAATTTATCAATCCTTTTTGCCCCACCCTATATAAATATTTATAATCACACTGATCAATATAAATACAGCTATTTGGTATCTAAGCAACTTGAGAAATACGAGTAGAAAATATTATATTGAATTAAAATTTATATTTTGGCAATCATGGTCCTTTTTCTAAAAGTTTTTCTGTTCCACAATTCATGATTTTCATTGCTATTTTTGTAAATTATTTGAGTATTACAATAAAACAACAACCCTAAGCTTTGGAACGATTATTATGCATGCATTTCTGCATGACCACAGCAGCTTACACTTTTTACTAAAAGTGATCAGAAACTTGTCAAACTAATTCACATGTTTCCACATATGTGTTAAATAGTTATATAATTTGTTATTGGGAAATATCTATAAAACTAAACCCAATTAATTAATATCACATTACTATATTTGTACTAATGTGTTTTAAAAACCAATAATAAATGCTTCATTTGTAATTTTAACAACGCTTAAATGTAATCTTAAATAAAATAATTTGATAAATAAGTATAAAACATGACATAGAAGAACTTTTTATCATAAAATAACTCTTGAATTAAAATCACTGAAGTGATGAATTATAAAAATTATACAACCAAAACTTTCATTTTTTATTAAAAAAACCCTCTTAGAACTTCTTGATAATAAATTAGATAATAGATTTAAAAAATGCATTTAGTGCACAATAATTAACAAAAGAAACTTATCTCAACTTTTTAAAGTGTCTGGTCTTGATCTACTAGAAAAGCGATTCTTAACCGGGGGCGCTAAAAGTTTTAAGTGGCCTTGAAAGAATTATTAAAACATTTTTTTGGAAGAAATAATTTGATTATCATAAGTATGTTAGTAAAGTAGACTTTCAATTTTACAGAGTAATGGAGAAGGAAAGGGGGTTACGGGTGGGGAAACATAGATGATAGAAATTATGGATAGTACAAATAATCCTCATCTGTTTACCATCACCATCAATGTTAAATATTAAAACGAAGCAGCGAAATCAACTCTTATATGCGAATAGCATTAAATACATTCAAAACAAGAATAAACAAATTAGTGGAAAGTGTTCAACAGCAGAGGTCCCATTAAATTCATTTAAGTAAGTTAATTTATGTTTTTTATTTGTTTGTTATTATAGTCAGTAAATAAAGCCACTAGTTTATAATAAATCTATATAAAAACTTGGGGGCCGCAAAAATATTTTAGGATATGTAAATAGGGGGCCGCAAGTAGAAAAAGGTTAAGAACCACTGTGCCCGAACATAAATATTCACTTCAAGATTTTGTAAGCAAAGTATTGTGTACCTTACAATATCTTCAAAAAATGTGTTTTTTTTTTAAGTTTAAATTGGTTTGCTTTACTTATTCCAGCTATGCTAAAACAATGTGTGTGTATTAATCATGAAATTTAAAGAAAAAACATACAAGCAAACATAATATTTAAGGAAGGTTTTGATTGTATCAATTTACTGTACATAGTAAATAAAATCCTTATTATAAACAGAATATATGTGATGTTCATAAAAATATATTATTATCAGCCAGTACAATTTATGATCAGTTTCATAAACCACCTGAAAAATATGGTCAATTTGAGCCAAGGCATAGAAACCTAAGGCTTTAATGAATACTACTAGGTTTTCAACTAATTTGTTGATTAAAAAAAAGTAGCATGGCAATATGTTAACCAGATAGTTAAAAAGTATGGAAATAAATATATATTTTGATATCAACCAAATAAACTGAGTTTTCAAACATTAGATTAACATTTGTGAAACTTTCAGCAAAAGCAGAAATTTAACTTCTAGAATTGGTTTATATTCAATATTCCCACCAAGGAATGGGAGTGATATTGTAACTGTAAGAAGAGTTTAAGCCAAGGCTAGCTTTTAGTGGTTAAAATCAAACAGTTTAATATGTCGGCTATTTAAAAGAATCCCTACTTGCATTGTTTTTTCCTTCATCAACCTTTTGGATCCTCTCACTACCTCCCCATGAAAAGAGACAATATTTTTGTTTGTTTATAAATATACCACTATAAAAATGTTCCCAAGTGTAATTTCTAAAATTGAAAGAAAAACAGACATTGTCCTACCTTATCTTTGTTTTATGTTATCCTATAGGACAGGCCTGGCCAACTCGTATCTCGTTATCTACTATATTTTGTTAAGACTAACTGCAAACTGCTTGGTACTACATTCCCTCCACAATACCATAAAAAAACCATCTGCATAATTATATAGATTAAATACAGAAATATTGTCTTCAAAGAATAAAACTATTGACATTTTAAGACACTGGATGCATTTAAAAACACGTTTCTTCTAATGATAGGATTGTTGTTTCATGTCATCCACCAGGCTTCCAAAATCGGGTGTATACTGTGACAGGGCCAGTCTCAACAAACCTTCCAATTGAAGATTTGTTAAACTGGCGCGATGTTTTGTCTTTGTTAATTTTAAATAGGAAAATGCTGATTCATACAAATATGTTGATTGAATCAAAAGAGTACTGAAGCATTTCACTGCATTTTCTTATGTTGGTATACTTCTCTCGGGGAAACACATTTCCAAAATCATATAACTTTGCAGAGAGATATTTTATAATTTTCAAGAGAATCTATATCCATGGAAAAGATCATACTACCGATTTTTCCTATGTTCTGTGTATCTTAAGTATGGTCTGAATAGTAAAAAAAGATATTGAACAATATCTTCAATTGTTTTGAAGTCACTAAATCTGGATTTAAATTTCTGTAGAGCTTTGCTAATTTCAACAAAAAGTTTCTCAATTTCTAGCTCAAAACCTGGGTAATTTTGCTTGTGATCTTGCAAGTTTGTAAAGTGGTCTAAAGTGTTTGGTTGAAAGTCAGTGTTCATCAGTTGGAACTGGTTTAAATAGGCAGAAATAATGTCATCAACGGTCTTCTTTTTTCCTTGGAGTTCTAGATTCAGAGATCTTAAGTTTGCCAGTGAAATATGTCAGACAGCCAGACCTCATCCTCTAACTCTCGATATTAGTCTTCTCTTTCTTCCAAAGATGTTTTAATCTCGGCCAATAAACTGCAAAATCTTTGGAGAAAGCTACTCTGGCTAAGCCATATTACATCTCCATGTAATATTAATCTTTTTTTTTCTCATCCATTTGCATCTTTGAGATATTAAGATATTGTCTATGAATTGAATTTACAATTTGTTATGACTCTGTGTATGGATGTTGTTAAGCGAAGGGAGTTTGCAAGGATAAGGAAGTGTGGTGACAGTGAGGATGGATTAAGTATGGAGTTGTTTTTTGAGCAATATGCAGAGTTTCTTGCCTACACCATGAGAGAACTGTATGATTAATTATGTATGAAGGTTATGTTCATCACAGTTTTTGTTTAAACACTTGCTGCTCATCATCTTTATGCCATAATGCAATAAACCATTTAACATGACCTGTCGTTGCTTTGTTCCATCTGCTATAATTGATAATAGCTTAAAAAGAGGCTGTTTAAGCTTTACAACATTTTCAAAGGCATTGAATATGTCCAGATCTGTAGTATTCTCTTTCAAAGGGAATCACACCAAGCATTTCTTCTTTTGTGGCAAAATCCCTGAAAACCATAAGTATAAAAACAATGGCTTCAACGGTGTCAATGACATCTCTGGCTTCATCAAGCTGGAGAGAGAAGTCATTACAGTTACATATATTTCCTTGCAATTGTTCACTCACATTTTCACCAATTTTTTCAACTCGCCACCGCATCACAGTATTTATTTCCCTGCACATGACAATCTCTGGTATTAATGTTATAAGCTGCAGCATGAGTGCCCTTATTTATGTTATGAGAAACAATGTAGGAAAGAGTAGTTGAACGAGTAATGAACCCAAACCAAACAAACTGTATTTGCTACACACCAAGCTACTGACATTCCAAGTCTCACCAGGGTTGCCAATTCTCTGTTCTTAAGTGATAGTACACAGATACGAAAGGCATAATTTTTTTCCTGACTGTGTTTCATAGGCCTTTGTCAGTCATGTGATGATACTCAGTTGAATATTAATGTGAACAACAAAAGCTCGTTGGGATATAAAATTAGCGAACAATACTATATTCGATTTTCAAGAATTTGAACAATTCTCACCCACTTTACATTTAGTGATTGACCAACAATAATGCCATGATAGACTGGCTGATGGCCAGGCCTGCTATAGAACATATGCCTAGACACAATAACATGAGCTGTTACATAATGAATTTAGGAAGATGCATGCAGTCATTTCATTCCCAAATAAAATGGTATTGTCTCACAACTCTATTGAGTATTTGCACTTAAAAAATTTGGAAAACATTTACACTCTCGTGGCAGTGAGTAAAATACTCAAAAACACCAAAGGAAACAGCCAATGCAAGTTAGCCACAGACCGATTCTAAATGCACTGTAAGTATAAAATTGAATGCAAAACCAAATAGATGCAGTTTAAAAAATTACATCTAAGTCTAAAAAGTTTCACTTTCTGGAACTACTTTTTAAATGAATTTTTATAGCATCAGTATCAACTAACAAAAATTACAGATAAGAGACTCAAATTAAATATCAACATAACTTGTTTTCATCTATTGACCTAAAGCCAAAATTCCTGTAACCACATTATTTCCAATCAACTATCAAAATGTTTAGTAACAGTTTTCACAAAGCAAAATCACGTTACTCCCTGATATTTCAATAGTAAAAAATCTTTATAATGCTTCGAAGTTAAGTGAAGAAACACTTCAGTAATAAAAAATAGTATTTCTTTAGTTGTTCAAATAAAATCACAGATATTTTAATACTTTAAAATATGCAAATAAATCATCAAAGCAAATAGTACCAATGAAAGGCTGCAAAACTCATTGATGCCAACTGCAATACATTTTCACAGGAAGATAGTTCTTCTACAACTATTTCTCATCTGATCATTTGACACATCTTGTTATTCTGACATAAGTTCATACTTTAAGAGGTGGTCAAATACTTGAGTAAAGAAGGAATCTAGCACAATTTATGTCGTGTTGATTCTTCGTTAATAGTACCGTGTGAAGTGCTGCCTTCTAGGTTCACCATACTCCAGCAAAACTAGTAAGAAATTACAATACTTTAAAGTTATTTTACTTACGTATCATAAAAATGTATGCTATTTTAGCAACTTAATGGCATTTTATAAATCGTGGACCAAAACATCATTGACAGGAAAGTCAATGACAATTAGAGAGACAAAACCAATATGAATTAGCTTTAATTGTTTGCTCCCAATATTTAAGTTGCTAGTAAAAAATATCATAAAATAGAATACTTTTTTTTTTAGTAAATTTGAACACCCCCGTCCATATTATTTCTTCACAACTAAGAAGAAATACATAAGATAGATTATTTATCATCATTTGAATGTTTAACTTTTAAGGCTTAGTTTACAAGCTTGTATCAATAAATAGAATATTGTTTACATTTTCAAGGAATGCTCTTAAGAAATAGTTTGCTATCACAAAAGTAAGTTTACCAGTGTGATAACCTAAAGTCCGTTCACCGTAGGAATTGTTTTCTGAAAGGCCTTTTTCCTTACCAGAAATCTATTATATAGTAGTATATTTGTAGGAAAAATGACCTTTCAGGGAGTAATTCCTACCATGAATGGAGTATAAATTAAAAAACTGCAAGAATAATTTAGAGCTCAATCATGCATCAAGGGAAAATTAGGTAGTTTAAGATTGACTTTTAACTCCCTAAATTTAAAGTTCAATTTATTTGATCAGTATTATTTTAACTGTATACACTAATCAAAACCTCACAGCATGAGTATGATAGTTATTTCATTCTAGTCTAATTTAATATAATCTACCAAGCAATCCTTTATATTTAAAATGTTTTAAGTAATGCACAGTTTTATTTATTACAGATTAGTCATTGAATTTTAATTAGCACATGAGTGAAAATTTTACACCAATACACAGATTTGTTCATACTGTTTATTATCATAGTAAATATTTATTTACAAATGTTTGTTTATTTATGCTTTAATTTATCCATTCGGTTTAAATCTTTTACTAATTGTGTGTGTGTGTGTGTGTGTGTATAGTTTACATCTCACAAAGCTAAAATGCAGTTAAATTTTCATTTTCAAATAAAACCAAGACCAATATTTTCCCTATAAAAAAATACTGAAATAGAATATGGTTTATATTTGAAGGAAGGTGTAATGCAGATAATGTTGTAAACTATTAGGTACAGAATGTGGGGAATGCCAGGCCTCCACCGTGGTTCGGATTCCACGTTAAACTGTAGGTCCTTCATTTCATCTCACAATCACCCAATCATTACACATTAGCGTAAGTGCGTTTAACCCGAACGGGTAGTAAGACGCGGTGCTAATAATAATAATAATATTTGGTACAGAATTTAAAAAAAACATGAGCAAATATTAAAAATCTGTTTGGGTTACACATACATGTACTATTTATGTGGGAAAAACTGTTAATAAGTTTAGAATAAAATTACAAATCAAAATAAGTTACAATTGTCACACCATTGAATAGTTTTTTCGCCTTTTATCATGATTTGAAGCCCTAGTAAACTAAGAAGCCTAGTCTACATGCTATAAGTAAACTAATATTTTTTCCACTCTAAGAAATTAATCAAAGCTCCAAGAGTGATGCATTTAGTGTTTCAACCTTATATATGAGGTTATTGGTTCATGTTTTGTAATAATTGGATGAATTTTAATCTATATTATGGACCAAAAAACAAATCACTGCAGCTAAATAAACGATCAAGTTGTACATTGAGATAAAAGCATGAAAAACAATTAAACAGAAAAAATAAAAAACTTAAATACATGGTACCTACACCATGAACTAAATTGATTGAAAAGTTTAGGACGATTTGATTATTTTAAGGATTTGATGTTAAATTTCTTAATTTTCATGGTACATATTATTGCTGAAACTGCGAAGCCTAAAACATCACTTGATAGAAAAGATAAAACATTATGTATATTTGTATTCACTATAACTTCTCAAACAATTAACTGATTTCAACCCAACTTGTTACACACATACGGGTAAATCATCATTCGATAGATTTATTTTTTCCTTGCAGTTTGCAGTTCCAATGGAATGAATGGTGGTCAAGTTCCTTGTGATCAGAGCTAAAAATCCAACATAAAGCATTAAGCTACACTTTCGATAGTTGAATGCCTAATTTCAACTATTGGTAAAGCTATATTATAAAAAAATAAACTGATATCAGAAACTAGCAGTGTCTAGATTTGTTCAAAATTAAAATAATAAATATATAGTTTAATTATTTCTAAATAAACAGAAAAATAGATATTGCATATGTTTGAGACTTGTTTGTTATTTAGGCATTTGCTTTGCTTTATTTTCAATGATAATTTGCAAACATAAAAGTTATTATGATGTATACTGTTGAAAAGAGCTACGCAACTTTGTAGACATTATAAAAATAGAGATAAGTGTAGAACAAAGCTTTAACTAAAATAATGTGGCCAATCCACCCTCAAGAATATTAATTTCAGAAAATTCAAAGGTAAATTGGAGATTCATATTCAAAAATAGTAGGTTTGATCCAACTCTTATATAACACAGCATTAATATATATAATTTTAACTAAACATATTTTTTTGTTCAAGAGTGTAGAGCTAAAATTTTAGTTTATGAGTACCGAGCAACAACATATTTAAAACAGTGTATTGGAATAAAAGAAAGTAACCTAACTAAGTTAACACACCACAAACTATATAAATGTTGTACTGGACACAAAATTATTTAGATTTGAAAAAAAAATAACTAAATTAATTCAATCACTAGTATGTGTTTTTCTTTACTCTAGAAATGTTTTTGAGCTAATTCTACTTCCTTAAAGTGTATTAACCGTATTTACCCGAATATAAGACGATACCTATTTTGAGAACTTAAAATTAGGGGAAAAGCTTTTTATTATTTTTTAGATTGGTCAATATTTAGTCACCAACAATAAAAATTAAAATAATACTATCAATCAATATTATTCATACACTGTACATTGATTAAATTTTCATTGCTGCAATAAATATTTTATTCTGAGTAACATCATTATCACATGGACAAATCAATTATTATAATGGCATTATAAAATATTGTGTTTTAAAATAAAACTAGTTTAAAACACACCAAAAAACTTTGTCAGTCATCATCGCCTTCAAATGTTTTGTAATTGCTGAAAAACAACACACACAAAATATTTAACTTTGTGAATATCTGCTAAAATGAAAAAAATTCTGATTTGTGTTAAATTTAAACAAGTGCATGCCTTTTATTTGTAACATAAACATATACCGGTATATCAATATTATACAACATACAAATGTTGACATTACACCAACATTTTCTTCATCCGCGAATATAAGACGACCCCCGACTTTTAAAGGTCGAAAACTGAAAATAAGCCTAGTCTTATATTCGGGTGAATACGGTAATACAGAGATATTAATCTTTAATTTAATTTTCAAATACACTTTTCATCCCTCAACTTATTTGTTTTATTTGCATCCTTTTTCCCCCTTTTTGGATCAAATTTTAACTCTTCTTTCTATCGGTAGTCTCTGCGGCCAGAGGGTTCGTTGTCCTGAATACATGGCGACCTCTATCCACAGACACTAGCACCATCTTTATCAGCAGATACTCGATCAGTATAGTGTGATTGCAAGCTGACACCTTGGAGTTTTTCTTCTTCTCCCTCTCTTCACGTATGCTCAATGTTATTTATGCCTGTTTTTATTTTAGGAAGAATAACTTTGTTTGACACATTATCAGGTTTGATGTTGTCTTGGGTTGTAAGTGTGGCAGTATTTCAGATATATATATATATTTTTCACTTTCCTTCTGTTTGAGAATATTCTATCACATACCAATGTTACCCAAATAATTTTTTCCCAAAGACTTAGCTTTAGGTTTCTAGATATATTCAGCGAGTCTAAATAAAGTATTCTTCACAAAACAATGGCTCTTGTCTTGTATTTTTTTAGTATTATTTTACAATTAGTTTGAGTGATTTTTTTATGAATGTCAAATAGAAGAGTACCATTGATGGTGGCTTCATTTTATAAGACTTTTGGTTTGGTTGAGGTCATCAAAAGTAGTTCGAGATTAATATGGATACTAGAAGAACTACTTTTTACTTCAAGATAATATGAAGTCAAACTCATATGACAGGAACTTAGATGAAAGAGAGTAAAAGTCCTAGTCTGACTTTTTTTAAAAATCTTCTTCTAAATGTTATTTGTATTACAAGATTAAAAGACAAATTCAAACTATTGTTGCATGTGTATATTTTAATTTTTAATCAATAAACTAGAAGGAAAAAAGAATATGAAGGCATTTTATTTAACTGACCTGGCCAGACTGGAAACAGTTAATTATGATGACATAATTCAACAATACAGTGTTCAAAAACTTTAATATTAATTTTGCTTTAAAATATGTATTTACATAACCAGCCGTTTAGCATAAATAACATGGAAAGTAATGGAGTAGGATTATTTGGACAATATACTAACAAAGACAAACACATTCAAACAACTTTAACTGAGAGACAAAGTTTCTACATTAACAAATTTCATATTTACAAAATACTTCTATATAGCTTTAAAACCAAGCTAAGAATCAAATCTCAGCCTGACCATCACTGGAAAATTAAACCAAAGAAACTAACGTCTTGGTCAATGTTGCCCCAAGAGGTGGGTCAAGAGACTACTTACTAATATCCCAAATATGTTGAAGCCTAACTAACCTAAAACTTATAAACAATTTTAATATTGGAATGTCCCAATTATTAGTGTATTGATGGTGAATAATAATACATTTTGATAGTGTTATGTTTCAAAGACAATATTCTTTTAACATTAAGTTTAAGCGTTCTATCCCCACTCTTGGCCTGCATTATGATATAGGCCTATTTAAAGTTAGATTATGTGAAACACAAAAAGTTTTGAGATTATTATGTTGGGCTAATGAGATGGCAAGTTTAAATCAGGTAACACAAAACATCTAATAAATTACAAAACCTAGCAAACATAACATCGTAACACACATGGTGAATATTAACAAAATGTATGTAGGAAAAAGACCACAAGGGAGGGCAAGAAAGAAATGGGAAAAGCAGATAATAGAAAGTGTACAGGTGATATAAGAATGGCAGCAATAAAAGGAGGAAGAATGGTGGAAGGATAATATATGATGATAATGATGACTAAATTGGCCCAGTCAAAGCCTGGAAACAGTTGATGAAGATAATGTTTTATTTTATCTTGTATATTATTTTGTAAAATAATGAGTTGAAACACAAGAACAAGGAGATGCACTATTTAATCCAGCCTTAGAGTGTGAAGGAGGATTGACATTAAATGGTACATTGCAACTACTAGGATGGACAAAAATTTTATTGGAGGCGAGTAAGAAAAAAGGTTTAGAAGTGAATGCTAAAAATACTCTAAATGAGGATGATAGTTTAGAGATCACTTTAAACATATTATTTTATATGGTTAATGAGTTTAAATATTTAGAAACAATTTTAACTATCAATAACAATATTGGATTGGAAATTATGAAAAGAAGTCAGGAAATGCATGCTATCACTTAGTAAGTTGTTGACAGCTCAGCTAGTTTTGAAGGAATGTAAAACACAGAATATACAAAACAATAATTTTACTAGGATTGTTAGCCATGGGTATGAATCATGGTTTCATTCCTTTCATGATGAAAAAAAAATTAGGCACATCGAAAACAAGTTTTTTATTTCAAAAAGGATTGAGGATACAGGGAAGTGAAGGAAGTTGTATAATGATGAGTTACATACCCTGTAATAATCACAAGACATAGTTTGGATAAGCAAGTCTTTTAGCTAGCAGTGGGCAAGACATGAAGCACAAATGGGAGATTCTATAATGTTGTCGGGGTACTAACTGGCAAACATATTGACCTATACCTAGACGGGAATATTACATTAAATGGATCTGAAAGAGATAGGTTGCATACTTTTATAAGTGCAGCAATTAATTTTTTAGTTCCTAATGCCATTAAGTAAGTAAATTTGTAAAAACTATGAAAATTAGTCCTGCATAAAGGCCATATACAAGACAAAAATCAGTTTGCTATTGAAAATGTACCATCATGGATAAACAGCAAATACATTATTTTTCACGAATTAGATGTAATATTAATTTAGATGAATTGTATGATCTAATATGTACTACAATAATAATATGTGATCGATGTTTAGTCATATAAAGCATCAAAAGGTGCACTTCAAAAGAATCACCTACTTTTTTTTATCTAACATTTTGCTGATTGTCTCAAAACAACTCTAAAACTTCCTTGATGTTGAAAAAATTTACCACCGTTGTATATGAATGTTTGTTCACCATGCAAACTCTAGCAGCAACAATTTCGATACAACATTGACAAGATGATCTAAAAATAGATGTATTTTGACATACATTTGTATAATTACAACTTGAAGCAAGATGGTTTGAAACATTTAGTTTTTTATTAGATAGGTTTTAAAGAGTTTTTGCTGTTATCAGTTGTACATACATCCCTATCCCACCATTCCCTTAAATGGTAGGCAAAAAACTGTTCATATAGCTCGAAAAACAACAACTCTGTACTTAACCCATCCTAACTTTCTCCACACTTCTCTATCCTTGAGTAATCCCTTCGCTTCAACATCCATACACCAAGTAATGAATGCTCTTTAAAATCTTAATGTTTCTCTTTTTTTCACACATTCATCTACCGCATTTAGCCACATCTTACATGGTATAACCCTTCCTTTTTATCCACATACTCTGCTTACCTATATTTGCTTCATGACTTAATCCACAATCATCCTCTCAATATGGCAAAACCAACGTAACATGCTTCTTTCAGAGTCCTATTGGACTCCCTTTCAAACCACACTCCTTTAGCACCTATTCATTACTGATTCTGTCCATACAAGTTTTTCCACACACATTTCTTAGCTATCTCATTTCAACTGCATTCACCTTGCTCATGTGTTTATCCCGACAAACTAACACTTCACATCCATAAAACAATAATGGTGTCAACACACTTCCATATACTGCCTTCTTTGCCTCTTTTGAGACAGTTTCATTCTCTGCAATGATCAGCATACATCCAAATACTCTCAGAAATGCATTTACCTATCTGTCAATTTCAACTTCAATCCTTCCATTTTTACAAAACATTCTGCCCAGGTGCCCAAAATGATTCACTTGTTCTAACAGTTTTGCATTTGTACTAAACTGACAATCCTGAATCGTCTTAATCAAAAACTATTACCTTGGTTTTAGTAAATGTGTTTTGAGCAAACATTTTGTTGATAATCATTTGGATACCACATCAATAATTGTTTGCCGATAATACCAATATGAATTCTACCAATCTTAGTATTTGAAGTTTTGTTACTTAAACTAACCTATTTGATGTTTTGATCATTTATCTTTTAAATAAACAAATCCTACACCTTGACTCGGTTGGTAACGTGTCTGTCTACCGAACTAAGGGTCTAGGGTTTAATTCCAGACATGGTCAAAAATTTATCATTGGTTAAATGTGAGTTTACCCTTTCACAGTGACTGGATATTGTGCCTGTCCTAGCCTTAAGTTAGATTATATGGCATATGAAGCTACAACAAGCCTAGCAAGCCAGTAGTGGAAAAAATACGGCTTGAATAAAAAAAACTGCCACAGGCTGGAAAAAAAGTAAAGTATTTTTTTTAAATAAACAGTTTTTGGATCTTCACCAAATTTCCTAGGCATATTTTAATAACAATGAAGATTTTACTGATTTTTTTTTCCCATCCAAGCATCATTAGAGATTCTGTATTCCTGGGGTAATATTTAAAGTACATTTTCTATTATCTTTAGGATTACACCTTTTGTTCAGTTTCCAACTACTTGTTCAGCTAGTACACATTTTAAAATATTAATGAGGTAAACATCAGGAAGATATAATTTGTAGGAAATTTAACTGCATTTGTGTGAGAGGGGAGTGTGAAAACATTTAGGAATTTAAGGCACCCACAGTATACTGTTGGTATTCAAACTCAGAACTCTTAGTCATAGTTAATTATTATTATTAGCACCACATCTTACCACCCATTCGGGTTATACACGCTATAGTTAATTAAAATTACACTTTCTACCAGGGTCATTCTTCACACGTAGTTTAAGGCAAAGTCTATTAGAGACACGTGGATTCATCGGCAACTTGGAATTATTATTGAAGCACAGCCACCAGCAACTCTGCTTTACACTATGAGTAAAAAAGTAACAGCACGGGATGATTCCTGGCACCCTAAACTAAAGGTACCGGGATCAATCCCCATATCTAGGTTATCATATTTCAACTACATTTATGAGCCTAATAAATAGTTAACATTCTAATTTATGTGGGTTTCTGTCAAATTAAATTTCTATAGTGGACAAAATTCTGTAATAAATTTACAGTGCTCGTTGGAACATGACAGTAATAGAGTTAACATTTTATCCACCTTTCAATGTATATTAAATATTCTTGTTGATAGTCTTAAAAAATAGTACATACAAAGCTATGGTATAGAAAATAACCCAAACTGCCTTTAAGCAGAATTATTATATAATGTGAAAATGCTTTGAGACAATGAGATTATCTTTCAATTTTAAAAAGTTGACAAATCCATTAAATTAAGAAATGATGTCAAGTCAAAAGTTTAGAGTTTAAGTTTGCAAATCTGATACTTGAAAATATAGATACAAAAAATCAATCTATTTGAGGTGTTCAATATATAATGTTTGGCAAACCCATATTACCAAACATATATCTGAATTGAGTTTGGTTTAAATACCAGTAAAAAAAACTAACTTGTGAATGTGTGATGTATCTTGAGATTAGTGATGTATTTTAAGAAGTCCAAACCAAATTGTGATTGGTTGTTGAAGGCTAGTTGAAAATACATACATTGGCAGTTATGCTGTGATCAACAATCCATGGAACTAACTTTTCTGGCATTTAAATTATACTTGAGGAGCACGAAAATTTATAGTGGGATTTAAACAATGAGTTAACGAATTTGTCATTTATTAATACAAGCATCACTACAATTTCAGTTAAGCACTAATAAATTCAGGCTCCCATGAAGTATTGATACATTTCACTGTATGCAAAATATATTCAAAACGTGTAAAAACAAAATGATATGCAATTTAAAATCCAAAACGTGTAAAAACAAAATGATATGCAATTTAAGATCCAAAATATATAATACTAACTTAGTAAAAAGGTTAATAAATTTTTTTCATAATTACTCTTACCTTCCCCTTCTAACAGGTCTGTATCCATAATATGAAGATCCTCTACCCCCACCCCTCCCCCCACGGTACCCACGCCCTCTTGGTGGACGGTTTGTCATGCTCATTCCTGGTCTGTTGGTCCTCTTTGGGTTTACCTTAAATTAAAAAATAAATTTCTGATTTTTAAACTTTCAAACCACTCTGCAGAAAATTTAAGTTAAGCACTAGCTTAAACTAATCCATGTTCTGTTTACAATGCTAATAAATGTTAAAATAATAGTTGAGATAAGCATGGCATTACTAACATATAGACCCCTAATTTCAATATCTAATTGGAACACCAGTTCTTAGGATCATTTTCCCATAGTTTTTCATCCTTCATCCAGACGACTGCCAATACAGCTCCTTATTTTTTATCTGTATACTTACAAGTTTTCAAGGATAAAGTAAACGACTAAAATAGTTACTATCTGTACAGCAAAGAGTAATCATGAAAACTTCTGGCTTGTTTTTTTACATATTTTGAAATCACTAATGAAAATGGATACTTTGGATTTGAAAGTAGTGATTTTTGTTATTTTAAAGGTATAAATAAAAAAACAAACCAGCATGTTTATCTCAATAGAGTAAAGAGATTTATCCTAAATAGTGACAAGTATAGTAAATTCAAGGGAACATTAATGTCAAGAATTTTCTCAATAATATTCATGAAAATGTTCTTAGCTTAAAAACATAAGGTATATTGGTATCCAATGGTAGATATTCAACCCAAACTCATAATTTAACAAAATAAAATATTATACATAATAAACTAAACTGTGTTTAAATTCAAACGATTACTTCCCAAACTATGTATGGCACACGTACCTCTCAAGGGTAAATGCGGCTTACATACCTCAAGTCCAATTAAACAATTTTTTTTATAATATTCTAATAAATAAGCTAAATAAGAGTTTGATTTGATGTCATATCATTTTTATACATCTTTATTTCCTTCTGCTGCTTAGCTTATCACTAAAATTATATTAAAATTTGGATGAGCATTTCTTTTATATATAACTAGAAAGCAGGAGTGTAGTGACATTTGGACCTAAGATGTGGACAGTCAGAAAGAGGGTACAAAGGTATTTGGATGATTTTGAAATGTGGTTGCAGAGAAAAGTACAAAAGGTGAAATGGATGAACAGGGTGAAGAATGAGGAAGTGTTGAGAAGAATAGGAGGAAAGAAGCTTGATAAGGATTACAACAAAGAGAAAGATATCTTGGTTGGGCCACACACTATGTACAGATTGTTTAATGAAGAGGATCATGGAGGGAAGATAAGAGAGAAAAGAAGGAAAAATAAGGTTTGGAATGCTAACATATATCAAAAAAGGAAGAAGCTACAAGAGGATGAAAGAAAACACTAAGGACTGAGGAAAATGTCCAGTTGATAAGTCTCAGTACAGATTTACAGAAAAAGAAACTAGGTATTGTTTTCTTTTTATTACAAACACCTCTGAATAGCGAAATATCTTTTATAACAGATAGTTTAAATTTCCTTGGCAAAATAACAGAGGCTATTGCCGTGAAACAACTTCACAATATTGGACGCAGACACTGCTAGACAGGCATATTTATGTATACAAATCTCTAAACAGCGGACTAAAGTTAAAAATATCAGGAATGACATTTTCTTGCACAAAGTGTGAACAGTCCTACCTTCCTTCTCCGGGGAAAGCTTCTAAAATAGCCTACACAGTAATGACTACATTACTCAAGGTTGTACCTCCATCCGCTTCCCAAGTTTCAACACTGGTTGTTTCATCAGTTAAATAGTCTGTGCTCATGCACACATATCAAACTGCAGTACACATTTCTTTTTAGTTGCATGTTATTATTATTATTATTATTAGCACTGCATCTTACTACCCGTTCGGGTTATACGCACTTACGCTAATGTGTCATGGTTGGGTGATTGTGAGATGAAATGAAGGACCTACAGTTTAACGTGGAATCTGAACCACGTTGGAGGCCTGGCATTCCCCACATTCACAAGATGTCTTGTCAGAGGTGAAGGAAGGGTTTGGTAATCAGATAAATCTGTGCCGGGAGCGAGGATTGAACCCCGGACCCCAGCATAGAAGTCCGACACCTTACCCCTAGACCGCCAGGTCACCCTTAGTTGCGTGTTGTTCTATGTATAAAGCAATCTGTACGGTGGGCTGGATACAATATGTATTCACTTGTCATAGTTATCATGCATACATACTGCACAATACTGCAATTACTTTGTTGTAGTTAATATCCAGAGTAAATAGGTTCATATAGATTAATCTGTGTTCAAGCACTATGATTTTAAAAATAAATATATTTTTCCAAATAACATACACGCCTTAATAACAGACATTCTTTTGATCCCGAAAGGTGTCCGCTATTAAGAGATTTCACTATATTATGACCTGAAAGGTTTGGCTAGGCCATGGCTCTAAAAGGATGTCACAACTGACTGAAGAATGTTTGTGAGCCACTGTATTATTGTAATATAAAATCAAATTATTTATTTTTAAAAACAAACAAAACTCATTTCACTTTAGTTGTCCTTCCATTTGAAATTACATGTTTTTTTTTATAATGGAGAGAGTACTATTAAAAATTATTGTGTGTACAGAGCTTTACCTAATCTATCCATTATTTCGTATTGTTGTGGCCTAAGCTCTACTTTAGTAAACAGTAAATTATATTTGCCTCAAATAAATAACAAACCAATGCACAATATGATAAATTAAACTAAAAATATATATATCCACACCTACTTGCTACTATAATTTAACTGTAACTTACTTTGATTTGTCGTCCTCTAAAAAGGGACTCGTCCATTGCCATAGCTGTTTGGACAGAATCCCTCTCTGCAAATTCAATATAAGCAAATCCTTTCGGGTGGCCGTCATATTTATTACAAAGAATTGTAACACGGTTTATTGAACCACAACCATGAAAATGTTGCTCTAATTCTTCAGCGGTTGCACCATAGTCAACCTAAAAGAAAAAAAGAACAAACCGAATAACCATATTGAGATTGAAACACCATAATCAAGACCGAGTAGACATTACTAGTTTTATGAGTGCCTACAATGAGTGCAACAATATGGTTTTAATTATTCAATTGAATGAGATAGGGTTAAGATTATCTAAAAGAATATGGACCATCATTTGGCTGGATTAAAAATTAAACATAGTAACATAGCTCCTCCAAGGCAGGATTATAGGTTTAGTTCCAAACTCCAAATGCAGTTAGATATGCTAGTCAAACAAACTGTCACTGTGTTCGCTAACAGGTATAAAAGTGTAGTTTTTAAATCAATTCAAATAATACCTTAGATATATAATAAACTTACATTTCCAACATATATGGAACGATTGTCTACTTCCATCTTTTCTTCCAAGGACATATTTAACGGGCTAGCTGAAAATTATAACACCACAGTTAAAGTTTTGCCTATTCAAGATTCAATTATCTGAAAATATAAGTTACCTAAGGTATTGGTGGGAATATAGGAAACTCAAGTAAAGGGTGCAGTGTTTTGTATAAAAACTTTTTAGCAAAAAAATTGCTTCAGTAGAATCATAATTAAAGAGTTTAATTTTCTTCACAATACGGTGATATCAGTTCTTGAATATTTCTCGAAGATGTCCTGCAATTTAATTACCCCTTTTTCTCTTTACTTAAAAAGTGTCTCATATAATGTCACTATGCCCATGAGTATATATGAGTATATATTCAACAACTGTTGATATAATCATGTGAAGAAAATTAAGCTTTATATTTCTACTGAAGTGTTATTTGATTTATTTAGGCCACTTTTTTTTTTCATATTGAAAACCGCAAAAACACTGTCCTTAAATCGCATACCCTACATCCCCACCTTAAGTACCAGTACAGTATTTCAAATTATATTAAATGTAAGACAGGCTATAAATTGTTTCCTAGAAATCAATGCATTATTAATGGTTAAAAGTCTGTCACCTGGTGAGAATGTTCCTATCACAATTAAGAATGAACACAGATAGCTCAGAGGTAAGAGCATTTATGAACATCATATGTCACAGGGGAGGGAGAATTTGACTAGTGTACAACGGTGTAATTTTTTGCTAAATAATATAAAATAAAAAACCCTCAATGATGATCACTAATTTTATGTTCTTCCAAAGTTTTTTATATATATATTTCTCTTTACCAATACTCACAATAAAATGTGTAGCTTTCAATTTTAATATAACAAATATGTTATTATTGATGTGAAAGTACAAAAAATAAGTACAAATACTGGAAAATGTAGGTGGTGTCTTAACTAAACATGCAGCATAAAACACTAACTTATTCCAGGCGGACTTCCGAGATTCATTTGTTTGTCAACTTCTGATTGTAGCTGCTTTAATTTTTCAGCTTCTTCTTCCATTTCACGAAGTCTCACTTTGATTGCTTCTAATTCCTAAAATCATGGTTGCAATGAGAATTACATTCTGGAAAATTACAACTATTTGACCAATTAAGGTGCAAATTTGTCAAGACAACCTAGACTAAATTTTTAATTATCTTTATAAAAATGTATTTAATTTTTAAAGAGGACATAATGAAAAGCCACATAAATTGTAGGTTAAATGACTAATGTTGCAAGGGCAATTATTATAATAGGCTAATTAAAATAACTTTTAACAAGTGGAAGAAAAAAAATTCATAAATATATTCACAACATACATTAAAAATTAGCAAAACTGGCAAGTTTGCAAAATTATATTAAATAGGTACTAATTATGTTTACTTTTACTATTCAAGGAACAAGATATCAATCAGTCGATCCATTTAAAAGGTCAGCTATAGTTTTTTTATCACCTGTAAAAAATTATCAAAATAAAAAATAAAATCTTAAGATCAAAATGATTATTTTCTTCTTGAACACAACACACATTAAAACAGATGACCCATACCTTAAATAATACTGAGTGGTCTGACACCTTGATGGCACGTCTGCCTAATAAGCTAGAGATCAAGGTTCAATTCCTGACAGACCTAAAATTTATCATTAATGAAAGTGTGATTTTACCCTTTCACATATACATTTACAGCAGGGGTTACCTTCAATATTAAGTTAGTTATTAACTTGTGTAAAAAATAAATAATAACACTGAGTGCCAAGGCAGGAAACAAGCTATCAAACATTATTGTTATTGTTAATATTTAGAGCTTTAGTAAAACCTGTAAACTAAACCAAAAAGAATGGTAGAACAGTAAACGTAGCTATATTATCATATTATACATTACAACAAATACAGGAGAATTGGTAGCTTTTATTGCTTTATGGTAAATTATTATGTCAACGACCAAGGCTTGTAATTTGGTGAGCCGGAAGTATTTAGTGGTGATTTTAGATCATGACATATATGCAAACTTTCATGATTTTTAAAAGAAACTATTTGTTTTTAGATATATTTACATTTTTTTACTAATGGCAATACTTTATTTGTGGGGAATCTTGTAATATTGACAAATTAGCTTATGCTCGGTTTATATTCATGCATAGCTAATAGAAAATAGTTATTCGTGTACAATTCACAATTCATTTAAGAAAATGCGGCTTATAATGAAATGTAGTGTATAAGTGTATAAAGTCTTACTTAAATCAGATGTCTTTTATGCATAGAAAATGGCCTAACCTTGTTTCACTACTAGATGTATTTTAAATTACCTCAATATAGAGTTCATTAAAAAATGTTAATAGTATTTGATTAAACATGAATTTAACTAAATTTAAATTTGTTTGTAGCCAACTATTAAATCAAATTTGATTTTTATCTGGTTACGATTTTATTATTGTCATGGATATTTTAGTATATCTACTTCTCAATAATAGAGTGAAAACTTAATATTCCTAATTTATATTCAGTTATATAGAAAAACATAGTCATTGATGTCCAAAACAAAGAAAGTTCATTAATAATAAACAAATATGGCAACCACAAGACATATTTAAATATGAAGATGAATACAGAAACTATTATTTTTGTCTGTTTGTACACTGGCGTTTAGTTGGTTATATCCTCTCCTCAGATTCTCATTGGCTGAAATGTCTCGACTCCAATGATTATCTATACTACACCCCCCCCCCCCCCATGAATAACATATAAGGTAAAGTTAAATCAACTTTACGCATCGTATACTAGTCACTACATATCGATTATAAACACTAACAATGAAAATAATTTATTTAAGCTTCTTGTGCACTATGGGCTGTACACTAATTGCTATTGGTTATGCGTTATGCATTAATATAAACCAAGCCTTAATTATTCATGGATAAAGCAATTTAAGGTTGGCTACAAATCGTTAATGTGAAATTTCTTGACTTATCTAGATTTTCCAGACATTTTAAAAATTTGCAAACTTGGTCTTTTTGCAGTTTTCTTGGCGAATGGCAGTTTTTCAACTTATTACATTGATAACATAGTTTTTTAAGCAATTCACAGGCTATGCTACTACTAACCATCAATATTAAGTGGTTTTTTTTTCAGAATAGGTCTAAAATGTTTTAGGCGTTATTTGTGACATATTGTCTGTAGTAGCCACCCCGAATTTTAATCTTGGTGGCTGAGGAATAATTGCAACATTGGCACCTAATGAAAACAAGGAAATAATTCTAAAGTATAGAGATGCTACATTGTCACCTGTGATTTAGGCAAGAAAACAGTGAAAAAAGTCAAAAACCTTGATCTTTTCTTTACATAGCTAATTAAATTGGAAAACTTTTTTAGTTGTTAAAAATGACCAACATTTGAGTATATAGTGTGCCATGTTGTCAGCACAATGATCCCTCAGTCGTTAATCTCATTTTTTTAAACTGGAGCTGCTATTTATTTATTTATTCAAGTAGCTCATTTGTCTTCACAAGTCCGAGTAGACCCGGTTCCGAACCCACTGCTTCACAGATAAATTCAGCAAGCACCGGGGATTGAACCCGTGACTTCTGAGTCTATAATCAGGAACTCTGACCAATATGCCACTAAGGCAGTCTATAAGGTGGGGATGTAGGGAGCCTGAGAAAAGGTCAGTATTTTTGCAGTTTTTATAGCAAAACATTATTTTGGCCAAAATAAATACAATAGTGCTTCTATACAAACATACAAGTTTAATTTTCTTAACAAGATATCAACAGTTGTTAAATATCCGTCATGAACATATAGCAGCATTAGATGAGAAAACCTTTTAAATTAAGAGAAAAAGTTGACATTAAATTCCAGGAAACTCATAATAAATATTCAAGTATTGTTGATATCAACAATAAAGATTTTTTTTTGCATTGTAGTATTATTATTATTATTATTATTAGCACCGCGTCTTACTACCCGTTCGGGTTATACGCTCTTACGCTAATGTGTAATGGTAGGGTGATTATGAGATGAAATGAAGGACCTACAGTTTAACGTTGAATCCGAACCACGGTGGAGGCCTGGCATTCCCCACATTCACAAGATAACTTGTCAGAGGTGAAGGAAGGGTTTGGAAATCAGATAAATCTGTGCCAGGACCGAGGATTGAACCCCGGCCGCCAGCATAGAAGTTTGACACCTTACCCTTAGACCACCAGGTCACCCATGTAGTGTTCATTGTGTTCATAAATATGGTATTTTACTGTGATATATTTGAGGAAAAGCATATTTTTGACATATGTAAGGCTAGATTTTGTTGGGTTGGAATAGTTATAGTAAAGGTAATAGATAGTCAGGCTATAAAAATGTACAAAAAAATTGTAGGCCTATTATTCTAACTTCTGTAACGGTATTCTTGCATTATGATTAAAAAAAATCAAATTAATATAACAAAGAAAAAGGGTTTATCTGATGATAAGATTGTCCTATAATACCCCAAACCCATTTTTCTTTATTGTGAAATGGAAACTTTAAATATATTTTTCAGGGTACTTTTGGGAAAATATTTTTTTTTAATCTTATTTATATTTAATATTCTATAAGACAAAATCCATTAAAATATTTTAATTTATGATCAAATGAATGATTAAAATTTATCTATCAGAAAACATGACAACTTTGCATGGAAATAACTATTCTGTAAATGTATTACAGTAATCCATCCAAAATTGTATTTTAATCAACTTTGAAAGTTTGGCTAACCTTGGTTGATTAAATTTTTTTATAAGGTTAGGTTAAGGTGAGAATGCAGGAATGGAAGAAAAGATTTGTATTTTTAAAGTTTTTATAACAAAAATTTTTTTGGTCAAAATAAATTAAATATTGCTTTTAGTGTAACCAGAATAGTTACTTCATAAGTTGACTGCAACAGTTTTTGAATATCTGTTTGGGTGTTCAGGAATTTCGTGAAAACTTTTTATCTTCATTTAAAAAGTAGGTATATGTTATAAAATACCTCTTTGCTTGTTCTGTTGAGGGTCAGTCCATGTCAAATTCACCAATGAACAAATTGTTGTAGGATTTGATATCATGGATATTGTTCTTTTTTTGTATATTTGTAACTCGCCACAAAATGAAACTAAATTTTTATTTTTTTATTTCTTGGACCACCCATTTTTTATTTTATTTTTTATTTTTTTAAGTGTCCAAAAGCTCAATTGACCCATGATAACTTTAAAAGCCTTTTTTTTGTATCTATGAACGCTAGAGACTTGTGCGAGGCGTTGCTTTAAAGCTTATCAGATGAGCTTTCATTTGATATGTAACATGATATATTTTAGGGAAAAAATTAATATTAGGCCTATCTATATTTTCAAAATTTCAATTTGATAATTAAAAAAGTTTTTTTTTAAATCTGAAAAAGTCACATTTGCTTGTACAGTGTTTCTGAACATGTAGTCCAAATTTCAATGTGGTATTTTTTTGGCAACATGAAAAACGTGTACATTTTGTACAACCTTTAACCAGTCTTTTTAGGTCTATTTTGTTTTTATTTCAACTCGAATACATACCTACATGTAAAGAGCCTTCCGTTTCTTGGCTAATATATTAAATGCCTGCCTTTTCCATCTGCTTTTTAGTTAGTGTGTAGGTTCTTCCTGTTACAGTTGTTGGGTCCACATTGCAAAGTACGAAATTTACTGGTACAGTAAGTACATCTGGCCTACTAGGGTATAAGAATAAAGTTGCGGTTCCAGATGTATGCATAAAAGAGGATGTTAATTCATGTTCTACTTCATCAGTTAATAATACACATCCTGTCCACCAAGAGTTATTATAAGCACATGCCACAAAACCGATTATTTGTAAGTGGAACATCATCCACTTCTGCGCAGACTCTTACACAATGTAAATAGTTTTTCCATAGGCTGAAAACAATCTAGTTTCTACTTTTTCTGCAGACACAGGGAAAAAAGCATGAAATTTCAGAGTTCCTGTTACAGCTACAGCTTCATCAAATAGCTTATCTAATATTTTCTCTTCCTCTAGGTACTCATCATTAGTTAAATAGAAAAAAGTTATTACAGTGATACTATTCCTTCCCCACTCAAACAGCTGTTTCGGCGTCATGATTTGGTTTGACAGGGGGTTTTGAAGACTCTTTTGATGCAAGCCTTTTAACAGTGCCACCAACACCATCACATACTCCTTTGCCATGCGCAGTGGCATAAAAATGCCATTTTGTAAGGATGCCATGAAAATCAGTACTGTGGTTGCACAGATTTGAAGTTTTTTCTATTTTTGTATTGGGCGGCATACCCATCAGAAAAAAGAGAAAATTTTGGTCAAGTTTGAAAGCATATCTACTTTCAAAAAATGGAGAAGTTTCCTTTGAAATGCATGCACTAAAATTGAATCATGTTTTAAACATTGTGAAATGAAAACAAAACTCTTATGCCTTACTTCATCATTTTCCTTGTAGTAAACAACAAATGGGTGAAAAGTAGCCATCGAGTTATTCTAATGAAAAGACTGTGCCTCGTCTTGCAAAACAAAATAGTTTACTATAAAGTCACATTTCACTACAACTTCATCAACTAATTGTACTTATTTTATCTGAAAAAAATGTAGATTGCTGCTTGGAAATAAAATAGTGTATTCAAAGTTTTTAACTGGTTTGAAAACTCAACAAAATGCCAGTGTGGATTTACAAGAAGTTTCAAAAGTACACCGATCAACTGAGACCCACTACTTGTAGATTATATTTTCTATAATTTCTTCTTCAAGACTATTCAGTAAAGCTTCCTTGAAATCAGTGATGCTGGGCATAAATCACACTCATCTAAGTAACAGCTTTGTCCTGGAGGGTCACACATAATTTTGGCCAAACTGTCTTGGTATGTTTTAAAAGGTTTCTCATCTCCTTGTAGAATCACTGTTTAAATTAGCTCCAGCAATCATTAGTTTCACATTCTGGTGTGTTGTAACATAAACACACAGCATGAGTTCCACTACCTCCTAGCACACAATTCTTTGGCCAAAGATCAGCGAATTTTGAAAACCTTATCTTTTAAAGTGAATATTTGGTTTTGAAAAGTTCATAAATTTCTCGTAGATTTCCCAATATAAGCCTCTTTTGAACTTGAATTTGAATTCCATAATTGTTTTTCACTGAAACATAATCTTTCTTTCCGGGCATTTGTCTGCTGACCTCATCACTGCAATAAAATTCTTTTATTATTATTTCTTTAACAAAATTTTTACCAGACTTTGGGTCAGCGGTGGATAAAATTCCTTTTTTTTTTCTTTCAGTGCCTTTGCTTTTCTAGCAAAAGAGTTTGTTACTCCAAATTCTTTTTCTATTTTACTGCATGACCAGTTTCTTGGTAATAGTCAAAATTTGGAGTTTTTAATTTCGTTTTGCGTCTTTAAATTTTTCTTTTATTTGCGCAATTATTTCTAATTCTATTGTTAGTGTGACAGTTATCATAAACATTATCCCCAAAAAGTTAAAAAATTAATCCTTAAAGGTTCTTTTAATCTTTACCAATTTTTCTTTGCAGTAGGCCCTACTTATTAGAGCTGTGCATTTTCGTCTTACACACTGGTGAATCTCTGAGAGAAAAAAGAAACATTTAAGTGACCTAGAGCTGGCTGTATGCCTTCAGGATCAGGATTCTCTTTCCCTAACTGCACTCTACATGATGTGCAAATTTTCATATGCCATTCAATGCCATAATTTAATGAAACCATCCACACTGTAATTGCCCTCAAATTCTTTTTCATCCAATGTCTTTTCTTATTGTAAGGGTCACAACAATAAATTGACAATTTCATGTCACCTTCCATTTTAGATCACGGTGAAAATTCATCCTTATGTCAAAACAAAATTTGAAATATTACTCAAAATTCACTAAGGCATCACCACTGAGGCACAATTATAAGTGTACACTTAAGAGAACTAAACCAGAACTGAACTTGAGCAAATATGTTCTAGTGGTGGTTGGAGGATCTATTACAAAGAACAAAGGATTATTATTATTAGCACCGCGTCTTACTACCCGTTCGGGTTATACGCAAAGAACAAAGGAATTAGTGTAAGTAAATACAGCTGCATTGCATGAGATCAGATAACCCTATCTACACAAAAGAGTTTAAAGGTAAAAACCAACAGCCCTTTCATACTTTGTAAATTCTGTTTTTCACTTACATGTGAACATACTTGAGCAAGCACACATACAAGTACTACCCTAGGAAAGTATCCAAATGTAAGTATGAACTACAGACTAGTTAAAGGTTGTAACACCCACACAAAAAATTAAAGTTTTACATATTGCCATAAAGATTCCACCTTGAAATTTGGACTACATATTGAGAAACATGTACAATAAAATGTACAATTTTTTTCAGATTTTAAAAAAACTTTTTTTTTAATTATCAAATTGAAATTTTAAAAATAGGCATTATTATTTTTCTCAAATGTATCATGTTACATATCAAATGAAAGCTCCTCTAATAAGCTTTAAAACGACGCCTTGAACAAGCCTGTATCTTTCATAGATCCCAAGAAAATGAATTTTAAAGTTAACGTGGGTAATGATTTTGAGCTTTTTGAGACCAAAAAAATCAAAAATTCAAAAGTGGGTGGTCCGAAATTAACAAAAAAATAGGTTCATTTCATGGTGAGTTAAAAACATACCAAAACAGAACAATCCATGCTATCAAGGTTTTGTGCATTGGTTGATTTGACATGGACTGACCCTTGAGGTCACCATGTGAAGATTTTTTTTATTGCACTGTGTCTTACTACCTGTTCGGGTTACACATCTATACTAATTACCTGATGTGTTACGAATTATCAAAGTTTATAATCTAGAAGAAATGCACCTGCATGTGTGGTAGGAGAGTGGAAACCCATTTAGGGGGGGAAAAACTCATTGTGCACAACCAGGATCAAACAAGGGTTTGTCATTTCATTATTGTAACTGTTGAAAACAAATAAAATCAAAAATATAAATGACAGCCAACTTAAATTCTTAGTGGAAATAGTAGTAAGACGCGGTGCTAAATAATAATAATAATAATAATAATAGTGGAAATATATTTTAATACTTTAATGTTATACCTACATACACATTTTATGGTTGTAACATTTAACTTAATGCTATATAATAGACATTATATCTTACTGGGTCAGCTGCGCCAGATCCTAATCCATCACCTTCCCCATCAGCAGCGTCTCCTTGGCCATTTTCAATACCGTCAAGACCATCTAAATGATCATCACTGTTTAGTCCCAATTCTTCACTTTCTGCCATTTCACTGAGAGTTGTCAAATTTCATCAACTGTATCTTCCACAATACCAATATTTTTATTAGTTTAGGTATAAAGTACTGAGAACCTCATATAGTATTAACTATGTATAGAAACATATATGTTAGTCAAAGTACATTAAACTTGATAAAAGGTAAGACACTAAAGAAACATTATTGAGTTTAACAAGAATATAAGGGTTAGGATGAAAATCAATAGAAGCTTATTGATGTATTATTTATATAAATGTCTAGGATTTTTTCACCTTGATAACGATGAAGTTAGATAAACATTCAATATAATTTTCTAAATGTCAGGCGGGCAAATCGCCATTAACGTTGCCGGTTTCAACTTATTTTGTTTTTTGTGTTTACAGGATGACCAACTACAGGAATTTACAAATGAAATCGAGACAAATTCATATGTTGCACTAGTAAAAAAACATTCTGAATCTATTAATTTATCAGGACTTATGCTGTGACATCGAGAAAGGCAATGGCGTAACTACAGGGCAAGCAAAGCAAGCACCTCTTGATCGAAGATAATCAAGATATGCACATACAGTAGGCACGTGACTATTCGGCCCTCCGTGTTATACTACCGCGGCTTCAATGTAATTACAGTACGTTACTATAGCAGAGTAATTTATATCCACAAAATGAGTGTATAAAACCGTTGATTTTAATATTGTACAGTGCTTTTAAATCAAAAGCGTCTTAAAAAGATGCACCTATTCCAACAATACAGGCACAGGATGTTGTTTGAAACGCTGTATGGACTGAGAGATTACTTTAGTTATGTGAGTTGCACGCGTATATATTTGCATGTCTGTATATGTAGGCTTAAAAAATGAATATAGGTATTGTACATTCACAATACTAAGTTAGAAAAAATTATCTTACTCGATCGGGTTGTTTGCACGCTTTTCAGATTTTATTATTCTCTTCTTGTAGTATTTTATGATTATTTGTGAAATTTGAATGTAAATACGAATAATAAACAGTTATCATACATTGTGGGCGTTGAATACACAGAAAATGATTCACCCTCAAGATCGGCTCATCCGGCTATTTTTCTATCCGGTCCGGAACAAGCCTACTGTTTTTTTATATAATATTTGAACAATTTTTTTTTTGTGACTGGTAATTATTTAGATGTAATTCAAGCATCAGTGGGTAGTGAAAGTGCTGAGTGTGATGACCAAAGTGAAAGGTGTAGTGATAAGATGCCTTATCAACAGACAGTTGGTAGCTTGATATATTTGTGTCAGGATATCTTAACCAGATATTACTCACACTGTCAATTCTGTAAGTTAATTTAATAACGATCCATTGACATGTCATTGGGTTGCTGTTAAACGTATCTTTAGGTATTTACAAAGCACCAAAGATTTAAAATGACAATACTGTAAAGATTCTGTATCATAAATGGTCGCTTATAGTGATGCCGACTGGGGCAGTGAAAACAACAACAGACATTCAGTAACAGGGCGTAGTTCTAAGTTCATGGGTGGTCTTGTATCCTGGCATAGCAAGAAATAAAGAACAGTTGCTTTGAGCACTGTTGAAGATGAATACATGGCACTTAGCTTCACTGATCAAGAGGTCCTGTGGCTTAGAACATTAATCAAGGAATTGCAACCTGGGAGGCACGGACCATCCTAGAACTTTTGTGGTAGTAAGGGAGCTATTTAATTGGCAAAAAATTATATGACTAGCCAAACATCTAAGGACATAAGCATTCGTCATAATTTTTTAAGAGAGAGTGTGTGTAAAACAAAACTCAGATAAACTAAGATGATGAGATGGTGTCAGATATATTAATTAAACCCTTTTACAGAGAAAACCTTCATGCATTTTTGAGGAGTTAGGTCTCACTTGAGATTTTTTTTTTCTTAGTAATTATTGTGAACAGTCTTTGCTGAATAATCATAATTCAAGGGGAAGTGTTAGAAAGTAAATTATAATTCCATGCTTCAACTGTTTTTCAATTGTTATAATAGTGGTCGCTATTGCTTTTTTGTTCTGTATGACTATTTTGGGAAGTATGGCATCCTAGATGTTTAGGATCTTGTATAGCGTTCCACCAAAATAGTAATTATTTTTTTAGGAAAGTGAAATACATGGATTATAATCAATGGCATATTCTGAGAAAAATTAATAGCTATGCTGTACTCTAAAAGTTGCTATGGAGATTTGGGGGCCAAGGACCCTCAACACCGTTGTCCAAGAACGTCAAGGGATTATTTCAAGGGATATATTTGAAGATGTATTCATATAGAACAGTGGTTCTCAAAAAATTTATTATTCCCCTTTAACTGTATGCTATCTTAGGAAATTTTGAGCCCGCCTCCAACACTCCCATATTCTCTCTTCTTTTATTTATCAATAACGATGATTTACCATCCTACTCAAAATGTAATAAAAGTAACTCCATGGTGTCAACACGCATTCAGGCTATACCTACCATGTGGCTACCAAACTGTTTGGCGAATTAGTGCTGACTCTTACGGATATATGGTGTATGTGGTCAGCACATCGATAATCCAGCCATTAAGCTCGGCTTTCTATACCGGAGCCACTACTACTTTATTATAGTAGCTCCATATTTATTCACCCTAAGCTGAATCTAGCCCGTTCCAGACCCACTATTTCCCAGAAAAATCTAAACGTGCCGGGAATCAACCCCGGGACCTCTGGGTCTGTAGCCAGAACCTATAACCCCTAGACCATAGGTGGTCCACAAATTGTAATGATATCTACATAATTAGACATTTAAGTAAATATTAATGTTGGGGCTAAGAGTGGTATGGGCACATTTCTAAATGCATAAGAGAAACATATTCTATTTAATCAGCCTAGCGTAATTAAAAGCATACAGTTAGCAATACTCAAAGCAAACAATTATAATAAGAGTAAAATGAAGGTATACATAGATCAAACGTCCATAAGATCTTGGCGAGAGGGAATTAGATGGATTGTCCAATTCACGTTGCGATTAAAACTATTTCTTAAAGCCTAACTTATCTCACACCATGCTGCTTGGAAACAAACGAGTCTCCCAACTTGAGAGTTTATGCTCCAGACGATATTTAGATGCGTAAACTCTGACTAACATAGGGGAGATTATTTCGGACAATTAATACTCTATCGCTACGTCATTGATTTAATGCTAAGATATTTACACATATCTTTTGCTCTAATCAGTGGTGCACCCAAGGGGGAGAGGGAAAACAAGGTATTTGACCCCCTCACCCCTTTTCCCCAACACCACAAACAATGTTAATAGAAATTTAAATAATATTAAGTATAACTAAAATATTTAACATTGAAGATGTGTCGAATGTATATGCTACATTTTATGACCAGGTTTCAGACTTAAGCTTAATATTCAAACGGTTTGCCGTTACACACAAAATTAACCATTGAAAAAACCAATATAAATAACAGCTTCAATACCATTTGCATTATTTAAATCTCTTAATTACTATAAAACTACTCCAAATTATTTATAAAAAAATTTAATATTTATAAATATTCTCGGCCTTCAGGACTTAGGAGGCTGTGCAACTACAAACCCGCTCTCTCCATCAAAAAGCCATTCTTGCTACAGTCTTTATTGAATGCTTCCCCCCAAAGTAAATGGCTGGGTGCGCCACTGATTAAGTAAATTATATGAAAATATATTTTATTTTACATTTTCCTTCTATATCATCTTGAAATGGTGAAATCACACTCCTGACTTTTGGGACTCTTTGATGTATAATGATATAAAATCACAATGACTAATAAGTCATTAATGTAAAACAAAAACTAAAAGAACACTATTAAAACTCCGTTATCCTTTCTGCTAAATAAAAACAAGAATTACCGTCAACTACGGTTAAAGTTGCCTCTTCACCAACCCCCACTCCTCTTTTCACAACTCTATCAGTGCTGAAATACTTACATTTGAAAGAGTGGTTAGATGTGTTTGCCAAATACATGATAATACCTGGGACTAGGATACCTAAACATAAATCAATGTATTTAATTAGTGTTACGTATACTAACTATTATTTTACAATTAATTTTAAATATATTTTATGTAATTTTACTTACACTATACTAAATTAGCTTAATAAATAAACATTGTGATCGTGAATATTTTTCAATAGTTGGCACAATGCTTAGCTTGCTTCACATGAAAAGCATGACCTGGGGTGTAAAAAGTGAGCTCATTGGCCAATTACTTATTGGCGAGTGGAAAGGAATGTGTTGCAACTCCCTAGACATTGGGCAAGGTCATTAGAGCCTCCCTAGCGTGCCTTGCATTTTTCAAGTATCAAACCCTAGGGTTCCTATTGTGGATGTAGAACCTGTTGGAAAAAGAATTACTTAAAACACAAGATTCTTGGAATATGAACCAATACTAGTTTTAAAATTAATAATTCATTACATGTGTATTTATTAACAATTTAAACATTAATGTTTACACAGTTCACACAGACAGTATTGAATTAAACAAAAAACTAGTCCAAATCATTATGGGTGTGCGGTGCAGGACTGGCATACCCAGAGAATACGCCACTGATTATATTTTGTCCACCCTATATCCAATATTTTCTTCCTTACTGTCGTACATTTATCAATCACCTTTTGCACTTAAAATATCTTGTCCATGCACCCTCTACCCAGGGCCAGTGCAAGCCGCCCAAGCAACCCAAGCAATACCAAAAAAGGCTTCCCTTAGCCCTCTCAACCTATCAAATAACAAATAGTATTAAGAGGCCGGTCAACACTTGTTTGCCCATCAAAACATGGTAATACTAAATAAAATATTGTGACAAAACCGTTCTATGGATTTGAAATCTGTTTTCACCAATAAAAAGGTATTTATATTATCTAGAAAGAAGACTCTGTTAAACATTTACTAATCATACTATCTAAATTATACAATGAAAACTATCACATTTTCAGCCTCAAACTATTTTGCTTATAATTACTTTATTAAGTGATATATTCAAAATTGAATTTTACTATATATAGCAGAACTATTTTTGCTTCAATTTTCTTAGATTAGAATTTTTATTTATTGTTCTAATAGTTTTTTATATTTTTTAAAACGAATAATTACTTTAATTAGATTAATATGGATGTAAGTATTATTGTTGGAAAAAGAAGAAATCACAAGACTAGATAATATTTTTCTCCTGATTTTAGTTATTTTTTTATAATTTATTAGTTTAATACTGGGCTTTAAAACATTATTTTAAGAATTAAAATTTTAAGCTGTTTGGTAGCCGTAGTGTAACGCTGTTTGTTGTCAAACAAGGAACTATGTGTACCTGCTGGCAACTGTCCACTGTCTTTCATCTACAGCGTTGCCACGATCGTTTTCAAAAAGAAGAAGAGAGAAATCATTTCTTCCAACATTTCGAATCTTTTAAAATCGTGTTTCAAATGTTTTAAATCAAACATAGGAATCAATGTATCTGCCTGAGTGTAGTTGGCGTTCAATCTGAACCACTGGTACATTTTGAATTAAAAAGGATATCATTACTGTAAAGTGTTTTCTCGAAGTATTTATTTATATTATTAACTTTCTTCTATACACCAAGTCTTAGCACATGTTCGGGCTATCCACAAGAACATCACAAACGTGAAATTAAATTACTTTGTATTGAAAGAATGGGAAACAAAAGCCAACTTTGTTTAAGTGCACCGCGAAAGAAGCGGCATAAAATTAGTTTAGAACATTTAAAGAGAAGTTAAGTTAAAATACTACTTTAGAATATTTAAAAAATAAGCTAAGCTAAAATATTATTTCTGGACACAATATATTGTCATTACTTTGTTTTGGCAGTGAGGTTATTATAGCTAATTGATAAAAATTATTAGACCTAATGGTAGAATTCCCACACCGGACGTCACGTGGCCTAGAATCTTAGGCTTACTTTGACTATATTTTCGGCTATGAAGAGACCAAGGTTCAAATCCCTGCGCACTATGGATAGTTTTATTTGTAAATATTTATCACCCTCTCTCCAAGCAGCTACTGGTACATTTCCTTTGGAACTTTGCCTCCACTCTATTGTGTTATTAAAACAAGTATTTAGTTACAAGGGTAGTCTAAATAGATGGTCAAATAGTTTAATTCGTTTGACTCGCAACACATTGGGCTGTTCTTAACTGAGCTTGAACTTATAATCTCAACTGTGTGAATTGGATATATCTTACTGATAAAAAAACTAAACAACCGCTGTATTCAACGCACTTATTTGAAAAAGTTTTCATAATTAGCGCGGCCCGGATTTTGATGACCCAAAAAGTATAAAAAAAAATCTATAGAATCACACTAAAAATGCCCAAAAATTAATTTAAATTTACAAAAAAAAATACAAAAAGACATTGAAAAATTAATTAGCACGAGATTAAATCAAATACACTTGACAAGCGGAAACTAAAATGTTTGCAACGCAAAACCACAATAATTACACTTGTATTTTGCTAAACAATCAACCTTGATTTACAAACTCTAGCTACTGCTTCCACTGACGTCACCATTTCAGTTTAGTAGCAGCGGCTCACTAGGAAGAAGGCGTTTCCAACCATGTAAGTAGAGAAGGTATAGATTCATTTGAAATTTATATTTATTATCTTCTCATTCTAACAGTTGTATGAGGAATAATAAAATGTTTGGTTAGTCCGTTTACAAAACTTATTAATAGTCAACATAACCGTTTAAAAATTACCAAAATATTAATTAAAGAATGTAAAAATGACCTATAAATTAGACATCTCTACAATCAAGGAATGACAATAGTTTTTTTTAGCACCGCGTCTTACTACTCATCCGGGTTATACGCTTATGTACTAATTATGCAAGTGGGTCAAGGATGAGGAAGGTTGAATTTAAGGGAATTTTAGTGGAGAGTGGGAAATTCTTTAGGTAAAAACATCTCCAGTACACACGACCTGGATCGAACCACGATCTCCCTGTCATCGGCAGTCTCATCGTACAAATGAGTATTGTCTGTGATGTAAAAAAAATCAAATAAATATCATACCAAAGATGATTCTTTATATAAAGGAGAGTAATAAAGAACATTGGGAGGAAAAGTGATTTGGAAATCAAGGCTCCCAGATGATGGGACAAGGTGGGTTCATTAGAAATACTCCAGGTGGGGTATTAAGACCTTAAAAATAAATTTGCAAGGGTTTTTACATTTGTAACTGAGAGGGTTATCTTAATTAATATTGTCTTGTTTTCTAAATAGTTCATACAAATATATTGTATTTACTTTTTTCTAGATAATCTAATGAAATATTTCACCTTGTAGGATTTAGGATAAAATTGAGACATTGTACTACTGGAAATCTATATTATCTTAAGGATCAAATGTATTTTTATCAAAAATACAACTGCATGAATAATTTGGAATAGTTTCTCACATAATAAACCAATTTCTACTATTTACGAGTGTGGTATAACCACAATTTAAACCTTTATATCTTCTGGGCTGATCTAAGCGATAGTATCTTATTAATTCCTAAATGTATATTTTCAAAATAACTAGAGCAAGGGACACATTTTTTTATGTGTATTTTTTGAAACTGAATAAAGCAAATCTATTTTTTTGAAATATTTTTGTTTTGATTAGACTTAGGTCGTTCGTGTGGTTTTTTATTTACAATATTATAATTTTAAAAGAATTATGATTTACTAAAGGCTCAATATGTATCTAGAATGCCTAGATTGGTTAAGGTTGGATAAAATACGTTGAGGGTTTTTTCGCGTTTTGTATTCAAACAAATGTTCCTAGCCCTGAGAAAGAAAAATAGATTTTTATTTTTCCTAAAAATACTATTTGTATACTGAGTTTTGTTAAAATTGGAGGACATTAACTCCTTATTTAAGTATTTTTCTACTGTTGTAAACTTGTTTACAGATAATCAATGTGACTCGTAGTTTATGCCAGGGTTAGCAAAGTCTGAAATTTGACAAAGATATTAGTAGCAAACCAGAGCCCTAACAAAAATATTGTAGGCAAAGTTACTCCCGGTTTATGCCAGAGACCGAGTATATAATAATTACTCTATTAAGGTAGGAATGAGGAAGGAAGCATTTTAGAGATAATAAACCCGCATTTGCCTTCAAGATGGGTGGGACAACATATAGGGACAATACAGCTTCAGTAGACCCGACTGGGATTCGAACCCCAATCTCCCCGTCATCATAAGGCCCGTTTAACACAAGAGTGACGCCTTAAACAATTTTTCTACTAAAGCGGGTGAGACCGATAATTGCGCGATAACTTTGACAGTTTTTTTAATCACGTCTGAAGATGATAAAAATAGTTATATATATTCTATGAAATTTTATTGTTTCTCGCTACAAAATTGTGGGCCAAAATAAAATCAAAACTCAAAAATATTTGTATCTTATTGGATGTTTATGCAGGTTCAAAACTTGGTTAGTTTCCATTAAATTAGTTTCTTACACATCAAAACTTCTAAACGAGTTTTGACCGAAATGTCAGCTCTGGCCACTTCACACTTTGCATTACTAGCACTACCCATAAGGATTAATAAAATGACATAAATATTTCATGTTTTAAGAAGTAGTTCAGAAGATTAAAGGTGATAAAATGAGCACACGTGTCATTAAATAATTAATTTGATTTCTATTTTATAGGCGAATATCTACACATTCAATTTTTTTATGCACAATCGTGTAGCATTTGTGTGTTTACCCATACTGAAAGCATTGGGCATCTTGACAGGGGAACTCACATTTCTAATTCAGGTGGCCGAAGAAAACTGAATTCTAATATTGTGTATTTTTCTCATCTACTAACAATAGCTAGCGTGGATGATTGGTTTGTATTTTAAATTTGTTCTCCGTGGGATGTAAAGCTCCTAATGACCAACCAGATTTATAATTAATAGTGAATCACATAAAATTCGTTCCTTTAAGTTAAAGCTACAGTTGACACATTTATTTAAAAAAAATTGTTGTACATAGTATTTAATAGAGCTTTTATTTGTTTTTACTTTTAGGACTACCACTATTTTTTTTTTACCAGAAAATTCTTTATTTTTCCAAGTTTTCTAAAAGGAATTCTCATTTTATCGGACACTTAATGAGAGTATATAGAAATGAAACCTTATTCTTTATAAAATTGATTAGTGAGGTAATGAAATTGGTGTTTAGAACAGAGGGATTTGATTTTGATGTAGAAATATATGCAGTCACTCACAATCACTATTTTTCAGGAAGAAAAGCGGTATAGAAGGGAAAGGGTGTGGAAGGAGAAAAATAAGAGTTATTCAGTTAGCTTTTTTTACTACATTAAAGCTCACTATATAAATATTTCAATTAAATCTTACTAACATTTCAGTATTTTTAAGTTGTTCCCGAATTTTTCTCTTTTCCTGGCTCTCCAGGAGTGTGTAAGTAATAACTTACTTCGTACTTTTATAAATTTCTTGTATACTTTTGTTTATCCATTGTTTACTCTTATTTTAGCACGACGTCTTACTACTGCCTTTTCAGGCTATACGCTTATTTCCTGTTGAAACAGTTGATAGCTTTCATATTCGCGTAATCCAAGATTTTATAAAGACATATTCCCTGACCTAAACTTCAAATTTAGAATCCCACTATAGTATTTGTCAACTATTTTGAATTAAGCCAATACATGTTTTAAGATGACATTCTGATGGAGTGATTGTGTAAAGATAGAAAAATGACACACGAACGGGGATTCGAGCCCTGGTCATTCAGCTCTACTCGCCAACTATTGTACCTATTGGATTATCAGGGATCTATTTGTCACTTTCATCACCCACCTAAACCTCCAAGCGTACTAGTGTAGATAAATACCAACAATAATTATTGTTACAAGGTAACTCTTATTCAATGGATAATCGTATATTTCCTTTGTGTACTTTATTTTGATTTCTTTAGCATTTAAATAATATTACCAGTTTATAGTAATTGTTGCTTTTAAACATGTGTCGGGAGTAATATTTAAGCAATAACATTTTTTTTTAAATATTTGTGTTATTATTATTTATCCAATAAAATGTTGTTTTAATATAAATCACCATTTAACTATTATTTCATGTTTTTAATGTAATAATGTATAGATACAAATACAATTGTATTAATTATTCAATTAATTTTGTAATTTAATGTGTATTCTCAGTTCTGGCATGGTACAGTTTCTACTTTACGGGAGACTTTAGTTTATCACTTTAATATTATTATTGTTCCTATTGTATTGTGTACAGCTACTTGTCTGATATATTCCCATTTAACTGCATTAATAGGGTAGGGAAAAGTAAAGTAAATTTTAGAAAAATGTAACAACATTTGTGTGAAGATAGAGTGGAAAACCTTATAAAACACTCTTTGTGGGCATACACCCAGTCGGTATTTGAAGCCCAACCTCCCCATCACTGGCAAACCAGACTATACCCCGATTTTATTACTAATGGACATATTATGTAAGAGCCTGAAAACTTCAAATTTGTGTATGCTATGGCCAGGATGAATTTCAATGAAAGCCCAAGCCAGTTGACAAATGCAATGCCTTTTATTTGGGACAATCTTAGGTTATTACCCCTAACAGCCCTAGTCAAGGCTTTGTACAAGTTTTGGACTCTGACCCCTTTCAATAAGAAGGTGATTGCTACCTGAGATAAAGGTTGCAGAGGATTAGAGCTTTGTTTGCCAACTCAGGCCAACTCTATGGAAGGGTGAGGGGTAGAGGTAGGCTCTAAAGTGTCGATAGCTCTGGCAACACTGTAGATTCGACTGAGCCACCGAGACAAAGTAAAACTCAATTGCTTTCGTCTGCTACCGTTAATTGGGGGCTGGCGCTGACGCGACTCTTCACTTCCAACGACCATTGACCGGACCCTTAAGATTTTGTAGATTATGCTCTGAAAAAAAACATTCTTGACTAATAGTTTATTGAAATTTTTATATCTTGTTATATTTTAGCTTAAAAATAATTGACAACATATACCAATAACTAATTTTTATAAATACAATTTTTATTTACATTTGTCACCTCCCCCCTCTTTTTTTATCTTGTGAAAATAGGCCTTAAAATCTGTCAGGATGTTCTATGGCCGAGAATAAGGGGGAGGCTATGGAGTATATTTGTAAGTTCTTAATTGATGTTAAACTTGGGGTCTTAAATAGGTTTATTAGTACTACTATGTCTATTACAAATGTGATGTTTGTAGAGATATTAGAATGAAAGAACTTAATGAATACTTATTCGGAAGCTTGTGACAAAACGAGATGTTGCTAGGAATTCCCCGTGGACTGACTGACTACTAGGTGATCTCTCCACACCTTCCAGCCCCGGTACTCTGGGCTCGAGTGGCAGCCCTCAATATAAGTACTGATGAACCGGATTCCTAGTCCATGTAGTCCCGAATCAGGCAGACTGACACCTAGACCTCAGTGTTGATTGGTCAGCCATGATGGCTGGTTTCCCTGTCTTTTATCCAGGGCCCCCTGGCCTGGTTTCTCACTAAGGAATGCTGACAACACATTTGTGGTCAACTCTTCAAATTTATTTGTTCATATAAGAATCAAAACAACTTGCTACACCTGTTTTGTCATTCGCAACCCATAACAAACAATATTGCACAAATGCGCGTTCCAATTTAGGCCATAGAGTTACATGTCATCTTATCTTAAATTCATCACGTTTTACTTTGCTTTCAGCAAAAGTTTGAATTAAGTCGGAGAGATCAAGAAATTCTATACTATTCGTTACACAAAACACAGCTTAATAGCTCATAAATCTTACACAGCAAATTTTTATAATATAAACTGTTCAAATTTGAATAAAATTTGATTAAATATTTATGGTCTTATGCAGATCTAGTATAGTTCTATCAATTTGTACAATTCCACGTCAAGGTAAATTAAACTTTGATAGCTAGCTGCTAGACGTTAAAGCAAACAAATATTATCGAACAAGATATCACTCTCTTTTCACCTAGGACCCATAATTAACCAACTGTATGCTCAAAATAAAGTTATTGTCGTTACGAAAAGCTTAAGAATATTTTATATAATTTTAAAGAATATGATATGCATGCCAATTAAATAAATTCAATTTTTTCCTTTGAAAACCCAACCTTGGACCCTTAAAAGTATGATACATTTTAACAGAATGATAGGTACTGTTTATTAAATATACAATATTTTTTCCTCCTCCCAAAAAATCAATTAGTGTAAAACTAACAGATCAAACAATACTTCAAAAAATTAACAATTGTTTAGCTTAAAATTAAAACTAATAGATCACACGACACCTCTTAACTCCAACGTCATATATTTACATTAACAGATGAAAACTTTAGTAAAAATTCAACAAAAAACGGTCACTACCTTAAATTAAACTCCATCGCACACCCCAAATTTTTTTCGTGCACCATTTCAATCAAGATTCTCCCAAAAAATTTGCCTGGAATACTCAACAAACTGATTTACTTTAAATTCTTACGTTCACTATTACGGCCTTCACCTTTGTACGAAGGAGCAGTGACAGAATTCTCCCAGTCATTTCAGGGACAGGGGGTTAGGGTCAATGGGGCAATCGCCCCACTGAGAATCTTAGGTTATATAAATATTAGAAGTAGGTTAATCCCGCCCAAAAGTGTTCTTAACTAACGCTCAAACAGTGCTCCCAGCCAACAAATAGAGAGTTATAGAATATAGCTAATAAACTAATTACTAGCGCCCACTACCAGGCTACCTGATAATTTTATGGTTGATAGTTTGGTGTATGCGAGAGCATTTCCAATTGCATTTGCCATTCAAATCGTCAAGGTCATGTGTACACTCATGAATTTTGATAAATTTTTTAAAAAAATTCTTACGTTGTATCTTTTTTTTAGTAGACAAGGATTGCCCTATAAAGCGTATTTTGAGTCTTTAATTTAAAACCATACTTGGAGAGTATTCCATACCCCCAGACCCGTTGGTTTGTCCCTCTGGAGAAAAATCCTGAGGGCACCTTAGTGTCATTAGGAACATTTAACATTCCAGCACACACACTGAACAACTTAAACTATCTGGCAAAAAGTACCATTACCCCACATTTAAGCATTCCCCTTGTGATCATAACTTTGCCAGTCTTTAACATTTTCACAGCTTTTAACACGTCACCCTCGTTAATTATTTCGCTCATTATTAAATTTCCCTATTTTTTATTGATATACTCTCCACGTTTCCACCATAAACCTCCTCATATTTTCATAAATAACTATAATAACTTATTTGGGTATTCTATGGCATTCAGAACTTTGAAGTTCATTACCACACGTATGAAAGCAAGCCACAAATCCTTACCTTGAGCTATTTTTTCACATTACATTTCATTACACACTATTTTCTTCAGGTCCATTCTAATGCTATTGACACTCTTTATGATTGGGTGGAGGGATTTCTTAGCTACGATGGTTCATTGTGAAGTTTCCAATATTAAATGTTTGTTTTTTTAAACATTGAATTCTTATTATGCAATTTAAAATGTTATAAAGCCTAATTCAAATTGCTGTTGGGATTGAACCTATTACTCTTTTGTACGGACTTTGTCGCCCCTTATCACATTTTGAAAGGACAGATTCTACTAGCTTAGAAACAGGTACATAATCAAGGATCTCTCTATTTAAACATGAATAATTAATAATTGCAATATATGATAATGAAACTAATTCAATAATCTGAGGTGACACGTTCAAATGCAACATACTGATATCGTTTCGGTCTTAACCACTGCCAAGTGCCAAATAAACGCGATACCATCTCGGAATCACCGGAGTCTTAAACATCGATACCAATTTAATCGAGAAAGCATGCTACAAACTAAAAATGTAGGAACGTAAGTTATATAGTATTTAACTTTCTTATCTATGGTATTTATGGTTTTTGTTGTTTTGGTATCATCTGTGCTCAACTATTTTTATTTTAAATATGGAATAATCATTGTATTTTCATTGAGTATTTCTGCTCTTTTTATGAGATTTGTTTCAATTAATATGTTAAAATTGCTATTGTTTATTTATTCAATCTAAATATTAAGGTTTTAAAAAGTTATGATAAAATTATATAACTTTATTGTTTCAGTTTATATTTATATAGAAATTCCTGTTAAATTTTATTAGATTTATTAATAGTTAATTAAGATTTTCTTTTCATTCAAACACACAATGCTGAAACTATGAATAATTACATATCTAGTAATAACAATTTTCTAAAAAATGAGTTTGAAGATTCTAACTCTTCCATGGAGCACTCTCTTAATATCTCTGATGAAGAAAATAATTTGATATACCAAAGTGACTCGCCAAGTTATATAGTATTGTCTGGTTCTAAACCACTTTCACTTATCATTAAAAGATCGAGACCTAACACTCCACATGAAAATAGTAACTCCAAAGTAGATTCCACCAGGTTATTTGATGAGTTCAAAGTGACATCTTCATGTGGCAAAGATAAGGTGATCAAAAATTGTTATTGAAAGATCAAAGTTTATTACATGATAGTCAAAGCTTATTATCTTATAATCAAAGTAGAAGCCTATTATATGATGATCAAAATGAACCTTTAGAAATTTTTAAATTATTGCCAGATACACCAATTGAAATGTCCACTAATTATAAAACATGTCTGGCAAACAACTCTTTGATAGAAAGATGTCTTTCTAACTCTACGAATGATGAAACTTATTCAGATAATAAACTAAAACTACCCACTAATAGTAAACCTACATTTCACAGAAACCCATCTACACCAACTGTAGTGATTAAGAATTATAACAATAGTTTTATTAGTTCTTTATCAGTGGCCACACTCAAGCTTCAAAGTCTTAAAATTCTTCCACTGGTTTCTCTTGAAATTAAGCCCTCCGTCCAACCACACCATTTTTTGGAGTTGATGTTGGTGATGTGACAGGTATTTGGACTGAATCCCTCACAAATATTGAGTTTGTTTATTTGGGCCCAAATTTTGCATTGTTGCCTTCAGCAGGGATACAAGTGGACATATAACAGGAATTTGGGGTTACTCGTATCAAACACCAAATGCTTTGCTGAATCATGCATTAAATACAATTTTTAGGCCTATTTCTGACTTGCATGATTTAGCATGTACTACAAACAAAATAGAAAATACTACAAAACAGAATTCTCCAGATAGTGAAGTTAAAAAAGATGTAGAAAACAAAACAAATTCACCACTTATCAAATTAAAGTACCGATTCTAAATCATTTTATATGCCAACAAGTGATAGTTGTGATGATAATAATATAAATCAGAGTCAATATCATAACTGGAGTCAAGATGAAGGTTCAGTTATCATTTCTACAAATGACTGCCCCTTCCCATTGTTATTAGAGAACAGCTGCGAGATTGTTAAATCATGGGCAGAAGGACAGTTATTATATTCTGAATGTGTTTCAAAGAAAGCTCTGCCAGAAATTCACTCTACTACTCAAATAACTCCCAAGGAACCTATGTTTGATTTCAAAAAAACTCTTGAAACACAAGGGAATCTCACTCAAAGACAATGCTGTTGTTTTCTCAAATTCCTAAATTAGTTTTGTTTCTTCAAACATTAGTAGAGCCAAAGATGCACCCGTATGTTTTACAGTAAAAGAAATAATGAAAAATACAAGCCCTCAAAACAATAAAGATAAAATATTAATTGAATATCCTGATTTTAAATGTGATGACAATAAACCTTTATACATGGGAGACAAAGCTCATAGTTTACAGCTAACAGATTGTGATGAGATAGAAAGTAGTAAGACAAATGTTCAAGAAACATCAAGTTTATCAGATATTGATTCAAGCAGTGTGTGGCACGGTACCTGTCCTAACATGATGAAATATTTGTTTCATGATTATTGTCGAAACGAGGTGACTAATATAACTGAGAGTCCACATCCATTCTTAATAGTTAAATCCAAAGAACCAAAGCTTGCTCTCGACTCTATTAAATGTTTGAATAAGGAAAGAGAAATAACGATGGTACATGAGGCATTTAAAGAGTTAAATTATAATTTATGCACAACCGAAAGAGACCTAGGGACAAGTAATAATGGAGAAAACAATATTTATATGCCTTCTATTCCACTAATGACATACACCAATAAAGAAGATAGTAATATTAGTGGTGATGTGCATGACTCGGTTGGAATAGTTTTAAATAATAGTGAATCAATAGTAAAGACATCAACTGTGAGCTGTAAAATTCCAGAAAGAACGATAAGCACAAAAGTTTCACAGTTATTAGTCAGTGACAGCAATAGTTCAAAATCAGAGCTATCACTAGAAAGTTCTGAAATCATGGATGAGTGTTGTGGAAAAAGCCCCACAAAAGTCTCAGAGCCAGATTTTCAGAGGATACAATGAATTTTATTTTGGGAGAAATCTCTACAAAAGCACCATATCGATATGACCACTCACCTTTGCTCTTTTCATCTGATGAAGAGAATGAACTTGATAATGGTTAGTTTAGTTATTTTTTGCTATCTCATTTGTGTTTTATGTGTGATATCTATACAGTCAAGATCATTTTAAAACAGCTCATGTACTTAAGTTAGATATGATAAACTTAGAAGTCACTGGTAGAATTAATCAAGTAGGAGGGTATACAGACCAAAGGGTGTAATCATCATAATTTCAAAAATTGAAGGGAGTTATTTTTTTATGTTATCCAATTTAAAATACACCTTCTGACCAATTAGCTTAACCATAACTTTATTACAAGTGGTTTTAATAATGATTTTCCCTTTAATTTTGTACTCATTTTGAATACCTATTTTACAAACAGGTCAAGTAGCATTTAACTCATATAAATTATTGCAATCATTGGTCGTAAGTCCCACTTATCTTTGATTTAACATATGTTATAGCTATCTATCAGCAACAAATTGGTCAAATGGCATAATCCACAAATTAATTCAGGTTTAACCACCAAACTTGAGTAGGCTTAATAAATCATTAATAACTATTGATTGAATTTAATCATTTTCTCATTTGAATAACTGTATCATCAAATACTATGAATATTTATTTTATTTAATAGCAAAAACAATGTAATAACTTAAACAATTTTTTTTATTTGCCTTTTTCTATCTCCTGCAAATTTTCCTTTTGAAGGTTACGTCCTTTGACCTTTATAGCCTCAAAGTGTTTATCACTCCTAAACTTTACTTATAAAATTGGTGTTTGAACTCAAATGAGTAGGGCCTAATAGTCCTGCAGAATATTTGTGCATTATCTTATCTATCTCATTCTGTTGTTTTTTGTTCAGGTTATATCAATAAGTATATTCTTACAATAGCCCAGCCTCTAGGTAGACCTATATTATAAATAAATAAACATATTAGGCCTCTACCTAGTTTGATTAATATAAAATGTATTTATATTAGATAAGAGGGAAAAGAAATACAGTTGGAGCCACAGGAATTACTTCAAGAAGCTAAAATACAATCTTATGAGCAGAGCAGATTGAATCGACTCCAAGAATTGTTGCAGGGTGTTCCACCACCACCTTCATACACCATCCCACAACTAAATGTGGTAGAAATGCTGAAACAACTTAAAGATAATCATGAGCTTATGGTTTCATACAGTAGTTTAGGTATCAAAAGAAAAAATACCGGTAAGCCTAATCCTAAAATTATATCATTTATTTAAAACTATGATACAGTACTGTTACTTATTACTTCCAACTAATTGTACTTTTATTATCACTGACAAGAACTTCTAACTATAGTCCAATGTTTTTAGGAAATACCTTATCTGATAGCTGCTCTGCAGCTGACACTTTTGAGTGATATTATCAATAACTATAAAATAACTCTAATCATCATCATCGTCATCATCAACAATTGTTTCCAGCCTGTGGCCGGGTCAGTTTATTAAATTGCCTCCTTCCTTCCCCACATTCTTCCTCCTTTAATTTCTTCCATTCTTCCCCTCTCACTTGAACACTTTCTGTTATCTGCTTCTCCCATCTCTTTCTTGGCCTCCCTGCAGTCTTTTTATCACATACTTCATTTCCAACATTTTCTTTGGCATCCTCTCTTTTTCCATCCTCATAACATGCCCTCTACTATCTCATGTACTCCCTGTAACCCCACTCTTTCCTGGATAACTTCATCCTAATTATGTTTCTGAAATGTTATAAATGCTTGCTGCAAAAAAAAAAAGCCGATATTTTATAAAAGGCCATTCCTATGGAAATGGTCTGTAGATTTGTTATTTAATATTTACATTAAACTTAATACCTATATATGCTTATCTTGTAGAGATAGGTACTACATATCAGAATCACCATCACAAAGCAGTGGACCATTCATAAACATAGGGGGTTTAATTTTCTCAAATGTCAGATCTGATCCTGTTATAGGCTACGGTTTATTCAAATTTTACCAGACTAATCATGTAACCTATACCAGTTGAACAAAACTTATTGTAATAAGCTTTGTTCAGCTGGTATAGGCTACTTTATTTTATTACCTGATCACCTAGCACAGAGTGGTTCGACTTTTTCATCCCAAGGGCCAAATTTGATTATCATTTTGTACCGCGGGCCTATCAACTTATTACAAGCCTACAAACAACATTTAATATACAATTTTTTTAGTATTCTTTTAATAAATTGTTTTTTTTGTTGGTAAAATCTTTCGAATTTTAGGGTCATAAAAGTTTATTATTAATCTTTCAAAAATGTATTATAAAAGATGCACGCAAACATACTTTCACAAAACAACTTAGTATTTTAAATGTAGCCTATACTTTTACATATTCTTATAAATCAAATCATTTCAGAATAAATACAATTATAACCTTTTTAAAACAATAGTCTTATTTTAATAATTAGCTATTTTACATCTACCTCCAAGGATTTTGCTTTAATTTTACTTTAGAATACTGTGAGGTCCACATTTTCAGTGCATTTGGCCCACAGGTCGCCAGTTGGACCTCACTTACCAAACTAAATTAATTTAATTTTTCTTTTAGCATTGTATCTTACTACCCATTATACGTTTAGGCCCATGTACTAATCATGCTAATGGTTTTTAGGAATTAGGAATGTTATATTTATACAAAATATATCCACTTTTGCATTGAGAGAAAGGGAAAAACTTTTTGGAAAATCACCTTCAGTACACCCAACCGAGATTCAAACCCTAATCTCTCCATCAGTCTAATCTACGGTGAGAGTGTACATTAGACCATGTGGCCACAAAAGTGGGTACTATATTAATTAATGTTTACCTAGTTAAGAGTATAAAATAAAATTCCTTGAAAACTAGGGATGAGAAATTTTAACTATTGAACTCTCAAAATTTGGGGTTTCAAAAAATTTGAGATTTGAAGAAAGTTAACTAAACATTTTTTTTTCAAATATTAAACCTGAATTTTTCCAGAGCTATTATGTTACTTATTAAGAGATTCAACTCAACATGTTTATTGGACAAACTTAATAACAAGGCCCTAGGTTAAGTGAGGGTGGATTTTCATAAAACAAAAAAATGTAACCTAATATTTATATTTTAAATATTAATGTGAACAGAATAAGAATTTAAAAAAACACTAATAAGTTATAATGTGAGAAAGTTAGCTTACCCACTTAAATGTTTGTTTTTAAGAAGTCTTTTGTAATAATATTGACCTAATTATGATTGAGTTTAGTGAACCTTATTTTGAATTTTTTCACATATAGTATTTATTAAATTATTTTGTTCTAAGAAACTAGTTTTTTTTTCTGTTTACAAAAAATCATTTTTCAATTAACAATGCCTTGAAAATATGAATTATTTGATGTCATTTTCCAGGCAAACCTATTGAACACAGTAAATATTTACCACAGTCTGCTACTTTTGAAGAAGCTATAACAGCCAGTTGGCCAGAATCAAAACAATGCTTCTATCATGGAATCAGGTTTGTAAACAGAAACAAATCTTTCATTTGCATGGACACACACATTTAATCAATCATCATCATAAACATTTAAAGGTAGTCAATATGGCATTATATAGTCACTATTGATATCATTGGTATCTATATTTACTATTTCATAAATAATTAACCAAATGTTGATAGACTCTTTGACAGGTTTAAGTGTATTACAATATTTTTTTTTTGTGAAAATCAAAAAAATAAGCTATATATTTATTTGACAAAAGTTGTATTAGTAGTTCCATTTATATTTTTGTGATCAATTTTTTAGTTATAACACCAGTGTGGCCTCAGAACAGTTTGAACTGTTGTGTCAAAAATTGGCAGAGCGTTTTGTTGGAAATGAAATGGCATCTTCGTGTAATGTGGTGCAATCAAGCTTTCAAGCTGGCACGGGTGCTAATCATAGGAAGAGACGAAGTACTGGTCAATCTCCAGGGAGAAGACTAAGCCATCTTGCTCGCCGCCGCCAAATATTCTCCAGTGCTAACTTGATGAATCGTTCTGCAGGGAAACTACCGTTGAGTAATCTTTCTCACTCTTGTGGGGAGAAGCGACTTATAATGGTGGAATCAAAGTGAGGAATTGTGTCTTATATATTTATTATTATTAGATTTCAATATCATTTTATTAGCTATTTAAAGAAATTCACCTGAGAACTAGATGGAAAACCATATTATTGTTAGAGCAATCAGATAAAGTGCACATGGCCAGCATTTAAACTCTGAGTTAGAGTCAAATAGGCTATGCTTGAGCAAAGCTAATGCAGGGATCACAATCACTTAACGTTCACATAATGTAGCATTCAATTAATGTAAATAAACTAGGGTTTGATCCAGGGTTGTGGATTCGGTAGGCTAAACCTTTGGCTATGACTCCTTTGCTTTTTCTACTGTCCGACTATATCCGACTAATAATAAGTAATAAAAAATACTTATCAAACTAATTTTAACACAGTAAATTTGTTATAACTATTGGATACACATTAAAATACTGAAATGGTAGCACAGGGTATTTCATCCCCAACAATTGAATCATCAGGCTACTTGGTTGATAGAACATAAAAACAATATATTTATTTTACTACAATTTCTGAACAAGAAAACTAAATTTATATGAAAGTGTCAAATTAAAAAAAAATGTTTATAACAACATAGCTTATGGCTTAAAACTAAAGAACATAAGAAAATTAAGGCTAGCAGAACATAATAATTAGATTAGCTGTCATCTGCCTTCAAACTGTTTATAATTATATTATAAAAGGTTTTACTTTAATTAATGCACAGTATACTTTGGTATATGAAATCTAAGATAAATTTGGTTAAATTACAGAAACATAGGATATTTATTTGATAAACCTCCTATACAAAAACACAATTTTACAAACCTAATATTATCAAGAAATTTAGGAAGAATTTGTTCTCAGCAAAAGAATTGCCTTAGTCAAATCCTCCTTCATGGATGCCCTCAAGTCTGATCTAATAATTCTAAGAGCAGAGAATAACCTCTCAACACTAACTTGGGACGGTAGCAAAGCTTGAACTTAAAAAATATTTATTTGATAACAATTTATGGATAAGTAAATTTCCTAAATTCCTACGAGAGTAAATATGCATTAATCTATGCACATAATAAATTAAAACTAATAATAATCACAATTGAAAGCTACCCAATTCTGAATGTTCTCTTTTGGTTTGTATACCATCAAAGTTTTGATAATTAAGAATCGTGATATTAAGATCGATCCTTGATTATGTCTATACCAGTAATAATTTAGTTGGTCACTATTATAAGTTTTTTTTAAGTCGGAGTCAGTAATTATGTTCTGACTACGACTCCAACTCTGATTTCACCCAAAATGGCTTCTGACACACAGCCCTGGTTTGATCAAGATTCACAAAACTTAACAACCCAACAACAATGAATTTGTACTCTTTGAAAACAAATTGTTCACTAAAATGAAACCCAAGCACTTAGAGCTGATTAGGCTGCAAGTACATGCAATAGAAGCTTACTGAAGTTGTAACAAGAGGCTACAGAATTTTAGAATTCACAAGACTCGGGCAGCAAACTATACCAAATAGGTCTTCTGCATACCATAAACTAACAAATGAAGTATTAAATACCCTTGTTGGCTTTGCTCACAACATGATTGACTATCTAGAACACGTGGTACCCCTCACTTAACATTTGTGTACTGTGAAAGCTCTTCCCCGGACAAATCTTAAGCTAAGTGAATGTTAAGTTGAATTTATCATGATTGCTTTCATTTAAAAAGATGAAAACTTCTATGTTGCATATTAAGTTAATTGTGATCCCGGCATAACAGCTGGCTTTATCTTTAATTTAGGTTAGATAATTTTTTTTTGTTGGTGTAAGCCTAACTGTTAATTTCTAAAATAGTCTATTTTAGGCCTAGTATATACGTTATAGATAATATAGGAAGCAATATTAAGATTATAGGGGCATGTAATGAGGGTGAGAAAAGGGAGAATGCCAAAGAAAATGTTGGGAATGAAGTATGTAAGAAAAAGAACTCAAGGGAGGCCAAGAAAGAGTTGGGAAAAGCAAATAACAGAAAGTGTTCAAGTGAGAGGGTAAGAATGGAATAAATTAATGGAGTAAGCATGATGGAAGGAAGGAGGAAGATGGAGGCCTTTTACTAAACTGACACAGCCATGGGCTGGAAACAGTTGATGTTATTTAGAAAAACGCCTCAAGTATAATCAAGAGCGTTTGAGCATCGTACTTGAGATAACGTCCTAGCACTTCTAAGAGAGATTATTATAATCTTTTGGTTGAATTTTGTCATTCATAGACTATAAGTTCACTATAATTGTAGTGCAAGGCATTATTAGCCCCATTTGTATTAAATTACATTGTAAAAACCATCATGTATGAAATGAGTTCAAATTGTTTTAGTAACTTTTGTAAATACCAAATAGACCTACTTTATTTCCTACCCAAATCAGGGTATGGTTCCCAATAAAAATTTAAGTACATTATTATGAAAGTGAGGTCAAACTGGCCAGTATTTTTCAGTTATAGTTGTATTCACTTATTAAGTTTTATAATCTAGTTTTATTTGTGTTTGAAAAAAAGATGTAATTTTGTGTGTTTCAAAAAAAATGAAAATAAAAAAAATAAAACTGGTAGAGTTTCTCATACCAAACACATGCTGGAAAATGATAGCCATTCTTTGCCTCGTAAAGTTGCTGCCACTAAACGTGCTTTGTTCAAAAGTCCGCCCTTGGATGGGAGTCTTTGTAAACACAAATAGTGATCGTAAAAGAATACAATATTTTGAAGAATTTACTTCTTCAAACACAAGTAATGTTAAAAATCATGTTAGTGAGTCTAAAAATAATTCCATGGCTCTTTATAATAATTCATTCAGTGTGAACAACAATCTTCGCCTCCTTAAACATTGTCAAAACAAATTGAGCAGTAATTTGAAATGCCATGTTAATGAAAATGGCAAAAGAACTATTGCCGAGCTCCAACCTCTGGTGCGAAGAGGCAAGTGCCCCCGTAAACTTTTTCAGTCACCAGACAAGGAATGCAAGACATCAAATCAAAACATTTTGAGCAAAAATGTTGATACACTGAGGACTGAGAATCTTAAATCCATAGAACAAATAATAGGAAAGGATTCTACTCTAATAGAAACAGCAAATATTAAACAAGGTGGACATTTAGCTACTAATAGTACATCTGGTGATTTAAGTGGTGCCCATAAGAAGGTTAGTTTTGTCTTTGTTGATATATATATATTTTTTTTATCACCACATCTTACTTCCTGTTCAGGTTGGACACACATATGGTAATTACTGTTAATGTGTTTGGGATGAAGAAGGAAACATTTTAGAGGTAATCTACCTACATTTACATGGATGGAGTGTGGTAAATTATTTAGGGAAAACCACCCTCAATAGACCTGACTGGAATTTGAATCACCAATTTCCCTGTTGTCGGCAGGCCAGTCTAACACGAGAGTGATGCCTTACATTGTTATGGCACTGAATCGAGTTGTAGATATATTGTTTGTCTCTTATAAGTAATACTGCCACTATTTTTGAAATGTAATTTTATTTATTGGAAATTACATTTTCTTTTGTAAGTATTGTGTGTTCGAAGTTTTTTTACAATCTGTTGATAGGATCTACTTAAGTCCCAAGGAGCATACACACACACAAACACATACATTTTAAATAAATTCATTTATTTTACATGATTGTTAAGGCTAAAGAATAGTTTTAAGAAAATATTTTTGAAATCTATTGTTTTTATTAAGGTATTCAATTCCATTGTTATTAACAACTTATTTTAAAGGTTAGAGATTGTGGTAGGTTAACTTATTCACCCACTTTGATGTAAAGAGGAGGTTAGAAAGACCACAATGATAAATCACGTGGGAAAACATCTTTAATGCACTCAGCCAAGATTCAAATCTGGACATTCCAGGCACTGGTAATCTAGTTTATTGTGACCGTGACACTTTAGACTGTGTGACCATGTGTGCAGATAGCATTCTCCCTTATTAGTTATTAATAGCCAATACACAGACACTAATTTCATTTGGGATTATATTTTATAAAATTATTGAATTATTGCAGAAACTCCTTTGGGCTGTCGCAGAGGCATTGCGAGGTGTTGGCATTGGGCTTCTGAACCCATTGTTTCGACCCTGCGCCTCATCGTTAGCTCGTGTGTGCAGAAGTTTGCTACCGGACTTAATGACTCCTTGTAATAATCAGCACAATGGCAGTACAAGTGAACGCATGCTCAAATTGGCTCAAGAACATGTTCAAACTGTCGTCAAGAACCAGAACATACTTCTAGTTAGTTTAAATTTTCATTGGGCTTTTCAAAATATATTTATTAATTATTATTATTATGACAGATGACATTTAAGTGCAACCTTGTACATTTACTGTTTGCGATTACAATAGTAATAGATTGTCTAACCCGCAATCCCTGTAAAATTACCTAATATGTATGTACACTTATTTTATATTTTTGCATACAACTTTTTAAAATGGTTGTATAGGTTAATGCAGCGTTTCCCAATTAAAATTAGTCAGGGAACCTTTTTATATTTTGTGCAACATAACGAAATCGCTTAAATATTTGTAGTGTAGCATATAAAAACCTGCACAGAGGGGAAAAATTTCCTTGGTCTTAGGTCAAATACCTTTAAATTGAAAGTTACATTTTTCCAGGGGGAAGGCAACTACACGTTTTGTCTTCTTTCACGTCCAATAAATAAATGCAGCCGCCCTGTATATGTGCCTGTCAAGGGAAGAAATCAATAACTTAAGGGTTTAATCTTAATTAAATGATAACTATGCTATCAGATTCTTTACTAATTATAATAAGTATAAAAATAATTTAAAAAAATGTAACATACATTTTAATTAAAAGAGGGTATTATTTTCTTCTTCTTTTTTATCTTGGCAAATGCTTCTTATATTTGGTTTAATTGTTGACATTTTATTCGCATATCTGGAGCCCCATTTAGTTGATTTCAATACTTGATTTTGGTTCAGAGCCTAGTGAGAATTTAGAATGCAGTAAAAGCAACCTGACACAAATATTGTTTCATCCACCAGATATAAGCATAACTACAATATTTTAAACTTTAAATGTTATATATATATATTTTTAATCTCTTTGCGGAAAACTTAATTTTACCTTATGGAACCCCATTTGGGAAACGCTGGGTTAATGTATAATGAAGGGGCTATCGGAACATTTAATTGCTTGTCCTAACATTTGACTTGCTTAATGTTTGACTTTTGACCATGCATTTTGATGTTTCAGTTTATATTTGAATATAAAATTGTTGTATTTATTTTTATGTAAATATTTTGTGCAAGCAATATGAAAAATATCTGCATCTATTCTTTTATTTTAATAAATAAAAACTGACTTGAATGAAGAGTAGTGATTTAAACAATGCCTCTTACTTATTTACTATATGTCATTAGGAACTTGAAAGTTCATTTGCCGCACTTACTACTCGTTAGGGTTATATGCTTATGTATTAATTACACTTGTTTTTAGGGATTAGGAAGTTTACCTGCATTTGCATGGGGGGAGAATTGAAAACAATTTTGTAAAAACCACTCTCAGTACACCCGACTGAGATATGAACCACAATTCCCCATCATCAGCAGTCTAGTCTACTGCGAGAGTAGCGCGTTGGACCATATGGCTACCGAAGTGGGTTACAAGACTTTATTATCCTAACAATGTATTGTGATGAGTACAGGGTATGTAACTCATAATTGTGTACCCTCCTCCGCTCCCCAATATTCTCATCCCTTTGTGGACCAAATATTATCTTCCTTTATGCAAGCACTTCCCAAAATATTTTGAATACATAAAATGTAGGTTTTACAATTCTGTTTGCCCCTCTTTCTTTCTGTCTTTACCTAAGATACAGCCTAAACATTTTCATAGATTTGATACAAATCTGATATTTATATTTTGTGTGTTAGGCTTAAATATATCAAGGTAAAATCATGATTTTAATGTGTTTTCTAACATTAAGAGTAGTTAACTAAAGTTACTTTCTTAAGATTCAAACATTTTCAAAAATGACTCAAATGATTATTTTATTAAACTGATGATATGATGAGTGAATTTACATGATAAATACTGTAACACTTTATATTTCCTTTTTAAAGACAAATTTATTCAAGGACAGTTTACTGGCAGCCAATTTTTTGAGATATTTTTCCAAACTAAAATAGAATATGGTATATGATATATTGCATACTATTTTGTTGTACCATTTATTTCCTACATCACACTTTTAATAATTTTGTTTGAACTTACCATGAAATCATACTAAAAATTTTAGAACATATATAAACATTTATTTGCACCATGGCTCTTAACTTATGGAGCACACTATAGGATAGTTATCAAGCTGATAAGATAAGGAACATTTTGTTCAACACACAAAATATGCCACAGGTAAAAGAAAACACAATATTGGATAAAATCATGAAATATATATAAAATTTAGGATTGAATAGATTACAATTTTTAAAACAAACTGAAGAAAAATATGTGAAAGCTATAAACCTTTTTTTGTCTTCATCAAACTTGATTAAATTTTATATGTACAAATGCTGACATGCTGTTTCATCTTTTTTTATTGAATGAAATTTACACAATAATACTTTGAAAAGTCATTGCAAGCATTTATTAGCCAATAAACAAGTCTGATTTGTTTTGTGTATATGGCATTCATATTTTATCTGCTTCCTTGAGACTCACTATATTTTATCTTTTGTTTTATCTACTTGGGTGATAAGATTTCACTGAAAGAACTTGGTAAAATGGTGCTATCTATTTTGAATTAATTTCTTCTTGAAGCTGAAAATATAATGGTTTTGCTATCATAATATTTCAGAGTTTCATGATAACACTGTGTTATGTTAGACATCGATTTAAGGTAAAGTCATACTTTATATTCGGTTTAATGTTAACATTTATTGACACATTTTAATGTGTTTATTTAGATCAGTGGTTTCCAACCCGGGGGGCCTTGAAGAATTTCTAGGGTGAAGGGTGAGGAACAATTAGGAAATAACTTTAGTAACCAATTAAAAATTGAAAATATTTGTTATTTAAATCACTTTTCCAAAGTAATTAAAATCTTTTGCGGTGTTGGCAATACTGCCTACTGATTGTAATAAATTTGGGGATCAGCCACAAATGTGCATACACTTGTTTGATTTCAATCTCACAAGCCTCAGATCCGCCCCCTGATTCTTCTCTCTAATCTCCCCCTAAGCCAGAGTTTCCAAAACTTTTTAGAGCGAAGGAGTTCATGCACCAGCAAAAATACATGTTGGAGCTCTCGTAGCATTTTTTACGCTAATATTATGAACATTCAATAACGACATTTCATGTAAAAAAAGTATAAAACAAACAGAAAATCTCATATGGCAGCACCTTCGGCAAATGTCCTTTATTCAAATTTGATTTAATTGGCAATCCTAATTACCGATTCTATTTTTAGTGTGAAAAACAAATAAAGAATTTTAAAATTGCCACACACAGATTGAAATAACAGGCAGAACCCAAGGGCTCCGATGAGCATAGTTCGAAAGACACTGCCCTAAGCTACTATTGCAGCCACTATTCTCATAAAAACTAAACAGTGTTGCCAACTTGAAGTGGAAAGTGATTTGGCTTGTGCTCTGTCAAACATCACACCTAATATTAAAAAACTGAAGAAAACAAAACAGTGCCAACCCATGATGATCTCAACTAACCTTTTTCTACCATGACTCCGCCAGTGCTACATTAAATTTTATATAAAATAAAGAAGTGACTAAAAAGCATTAAAAAATAAGGGGTGGGGAATCGTGGGAATTTGACTATCTTCCAAGGGCTGAAAACTACTGGTTTATTTCATATACAAGTATTATACACTTGTGCTTTATTTTATTTTTTTAACATAATATAAATTAAATCTACTAATTAGTATGCTGCAATTTTTAAATGTCATGCATTTCTAAAGACCACTAAAGACTATATTTTATAATATTATAACTAAAATAATATTTTTTTGTGATATTCAATTTTTTAGGTTTATTGACAAATTTTATATTTCACATTTCAATTATGGGAGGAACCTCTTCAAAACTTGTGTCCGAAGATGTTTTGGATGAATATGTTCAGTTAACATATCTTAATAGGGTGGAGATACTTAAGTAAGTGCAACTCAATCATATTAATATTATTTATTGTTAAACTATCTTATGTCATTTAATTTAAATTAGTTGAAAAATGACAACTAGACACGAATTAGCTCGGTGATAGAGCATTGACACGCTAAGCCAAAGGTCTCTAGTTCATTTCCTGTGCCTAAGTGGCATTTTTCAACTTATTTATATTAATTGTGATTTCCTCCATACAAACGTGCCTGAAATTACAATGATATGCAGTTTCTTTGTTGATATTCATTGAACTTTCACTATAACTACAATCATGTATTGTATACTTGGCAGGATAACAGCCATCCTGAGTCAAAGATGGATGTGGTATCTTATAGCTCACAATACTTTTCATTGCTCATATGTAGCTGATGATTTCACACACCTATCACAGACTCAGCTTTAAACTATGAGTGAAGTTTGACCCTGAGCATGGGACAAACCCTGAATAGCTCAGCGATAGAGCATTGGTGTGCTAAGCCAAAGGTCCTGGGTTCAATTCTCGTTTACAGGTGTCATAGTTTAACTTAATTAAATTAATTGAATCTTGGTCTCCTCCATACAGACATTCTCGAAATTACAATGATTTATAACCTGTGTGTTGATATTTATATTTCAGTTATGCTTACAGTAAGCAAACTCATTTCAAGATTTGTTGTGTTAATTATAGACTATCTAACGTTTCAAATAGACCACAGTTATTGTATACGAGTAAGCGCGTATGTTTTATAATTTAGTAAAATTCTTGTGCGCCACATTTTACTACACATTTGTGCTACTAGTATATTTACACTAATTTTGAGGGATGAGGAGGATATTATTCAAATTAAATGTACCCTCATTTGTCTGAAAGGAAGGTGGGAACCCATTTGGTGAAAAATACTCAATACATCTGACAAAAATTTGAATCCCAGTGTCTGGTAAATATATTTATTATTATGTCTACCACTGGTATTAAAATAATTAATAGCTCTTGTGTTGAAAGTTCCTCTAAAAACAACAAACTTACACTTATTTAATAAATGTTAGCAACTCCCAATTTACATAATTAAAGTTGTATTACACATTTTTTTAAATACCACGTTTAACACCAAGGCTGTTAATGGCTTAATTTAAGGATATAGATGAGCAAGGTAGTTTGGAGGAAATGCACTCATTTTAATGTAGTGTATGGGAAAACTATTAATAGGCTATGTGTGTAAACCCCCCTTCCCAGTGTACCTGACCCCCCCCCTTTCCCCTTTAATTGGCGATTCCAGAGTGTACCTAACCAAGATTAAAATATCGACCCACCCATCATTGGCAATCCCAGTGTACTTGACCAAGATTAAAATCTTGACTTACCCATCACAGGCAATCCCAGTGTGCTTAACCAAGATTAAAATATCGACCCACCCATCATTGGCAATCCCAGTGTACTTGACCAAGATTAAAATCTTGACTTACCCATCACAGGCAATCCCAGTGTGCTTAACCAAGATTAAAATATCGACCCACCCATCATTGGCAATCCCAGTGTACTTGACCAAGATTAAAATCTTGACTTACCCATCACAGGCAATCCCAGTGTGCTTAACCAAGATTAAATATCGACCCACCCATCATTGGCAATCCCAGTGTACTTGACCAAGATTAAAATCTTGACTTACCCATCACAGGCAATCCCAGTGTGCTTAACCAAGATTAAAATCTCGACCCGCCCATCACTGGCAATCCCAGTGTGCTTAACCAAGATTAAAATCTTGACTTACCCATCACAGGCAATCCAGTCAATTCTGAGATTGATGTGGGCTATTATGCATATTATTTAAAAATTATATATTCATTTTACTTTTCAAATATACAGTGTTTAGCTACTTCTTAGAGATCAGTTTGAATATAAGTTGAGCTAAAATTGAGTCCACACATGATTCAAAAGTAGGTGGTACCCAAGAAGTGAAATTGTTATTATAGTGGTCACATATTTTAATAACCCTAACAGAGCTAAGACCTTATAAAATCAATAATTAAAATAAACACTAAAAATATGAATTTAATACCATATGGTGGAACTCAGTGATATTGGGGTAAAGTGTTCGTTTCAGGACCCAATGTTCATGGACTTAGACCCAGCCTGGGTCGGCAGATATTTCTTTAGCGATAAAAATCTCTAGCACAGTTTCCTACAGAGGGGAAGTAAAGCTGTTAGTCCCAAGTAAATTGTTGCATTGTAAAAGAACACTGGAAGGTATGTGAAAATAACTTTCCTGGCAAAATTGGTAGGCCCTTTCACTCTCGCTCATAGAAATTCTCGTGTGCTCATACAATGTCAGTGCACAAATTGCACATTAAATACTTCAAACAAACTTCAGTGGCAGCATGGTTTAACACACTACTCCCGTAATATACTAGACTGCAGATGATGGGGAGATCAAGATTCGATCTCATTCAGGTGTACTGAAGGTGGGTTTTCCAAAATGGTTTCTCACTTTCCCTCCAAACAAATATGGTAACACTTCTTATAAAATATAACCTTTTCTTCCCTAAAACCATTAGTGTAATTAGTACATAAGCATATAACCCAAACGGGTAGCAAGAGCTGATGTTAAAAAAAACTTAAATAAATAATACCATATATTATTGTCATTGTAGTTATGTAAATAACTTTTATTTTATTTAGTGTTAAAAAAAGTACTGTATTTTTAATATCCATTACTGTTTCCAGCCTGTGGCTTGGTCATTTTTTTATTAAAGCCATATATTTTTCACTACCGGCCTGCTAGGCTTCATATGCCTTATAATCTAACTTAGGACTAGGAGAGGCACAACATCCAGTCCCTAACCATTAATTAATCACTGTGAAAGGGTAATCCCACACTTCGACCATGCTGCGAATCAAACCCGGGACCCTTAGCTCAGTAGACAGACATGCTACCGACTTAGCTAAGGCGTCAGACTTTTGTTTCCATCTATATATTTCCAAACAATTTTCTTTTCCAGGATTCTCAAGCGTTTTTACTCCATTGATCCTCGAGGAGTAGAGTCCAGCTTAATGTATAGGATTAACGCCCATGATATAATGAGAACGTTTTTAGAACTTAAGGTAAGATGTGATCACAAGAAAGTACAATATATATATAGCCAATCTCGGTGGTCTTGGGGTATTGTGCTCTTCTCAGAACCTGATGTTTGTGGGTTCAAACTCAACTGGGGTCAACAGATTTTTCTTGAGCGATAAAAATTTGTAGCACAACTTCCTTCAAAGGTGGAAGTAAATCTGTCAGTCCCATATTGGTTGTGGTGTAAAATATCCCTGGATGCTATGTGTAAAAGTACCTTTCCCAGAGGTGTAACTAGGGTGAGGCAGTAGGGGCATGTGTCCTAGGCGCCAAATTTGAGGAGAGTGCAATTTTTATGATTAAAAAAAATACAAATTGATATTTTGCTTTTGTTAGATTCATCGTGGTCTACAAATTTTTTTGCCGTATTCTCTTCTCATTAATTTGATGGACTTATTACTTGATTAGAACTACTTTTGTTTTGATGGTAGCTAAACTATGATCATTAATTATTCCCCCCTCTGCCCCGATTTATGAGAACTATGCAGCCAAGTGGAAATCATATATTGACAGTAACTAAACTATTGAATGCTCATTTCTACCCCTCTTTTGAGTCTTTTTACCTTTCTATATGGATGATTTCTGAGAATTACAACTCTTTTCTCAACACTTAACACTTCGACCAGTTGTTCAGTTGTAAAATGAGATAGTGTGGTGATGGGTTTATGGTGATATATTGATTATTTACGTTCATTCAATTCAATTTTATATTATATGTGTTTGTAACAATGTTAATAAAATCAACTATAAGTATTTAAGGGTGGTCCTCTGATCCATCGTCATATAAAGAAAAGAGCGCATATAAAGGCCATCTTTTTTGAGGCTAACATTATTCCGCAGAACGTCAGCTAAAGGTAAGTTTTCAGACAGAATCTTATATAGAGCCGCATACACATCTGCGAGCAGAATGGTGTACCGAGCCGTACATCGAACTGCGCTGCAAACACTGATAGATGGTGAGTATTCTTGGTTCGCTGGTTTTCTGTCTCTTTAGATAGTACCATCCAAGTCCAAGTATTATTCTAAGAAAGTAATTACTTTTATTAGATTTTTAAAATTAGTAATTATATTTAAAAAAAGTATTAAACCAGAGTAAATGATAGATCACAATAAAAGAAGAAATCTCTGCACAGATGTTTAGTCCAAGCTCAAATAGTGTCCGTGCAAAGACAAATTTAACTAAAAGTAATAACTTTTTTATACTAATATACCTTCCCCTCCTTCTCCACCATCCCCCACTATGGTTCCACGGCTCCTTCTGAAAATGTTTATGTTCCAAATTTACTTTTTTTAATTCTCGAAATAATACTTAAAAAAGAACTTTTTTTTTCATCTCTAGACTGAAGTAAAATCTATGTTCATCGAAATGTTAGCTTACCCGACCACACTATTGAAACAAATTTGCGCACCATTCTTTGATGGTCCATCAAAATACCGACATTGGGTGAGTCGGGGAAATGTGTGCACTTTTGTTGAAAATTCGCTGGAGTGTTGCAGCACTTTGATCGGTTCGCCATTCCACTTACCGGTGTGTAGGAGGTTTAATAAAAGCCATGTAGCATATGTTTGTCAGTCTGTTCACTGTCCAGAATTTTTCTAAAACTTCCCAATAAGGTACAAAGCTCAAACTTAACACAGTGATTAATTAAACGTTGTCCCCATCTTTTTAAAGGTGGGATCAACCCCTCCCTTTACAAAATTATGTTATTCTCAGTTACTAAGATCTATTTTATGTAGATAAAAAGCAACTCGACTGATCACATATAAAAATTAATTACACTGATCACTGATAAAGACGATTATAGTATTGCCCTGTTATAGACAAGAACCATAAACTTTCATGATGCTGCATATGATTTAAAAGCTCTTTCAGATTATTGGTCTGTGAATCACTTGAAGCAGTTATGAAACTGTGACGAATCGGATATTCAAATAAAAGACCCTCCAGAAAGAAGAAACAAATGTGTGGTGTAAAAGCAAAGGATGTAGGGCTCCTGTAAAAGAAGAAATGATAAGGATAATGTAAGGAACTATTGATCACTTTTATAATGAAATTGAAAAAAGATTTGTCCTTCTCCATGACTTGGATTCAAAATTTGGTTTTCTTTTAGATGTGAATGGATTATTGCTCGACTCATATGATGGTCTAAATACCCTGAAGAAATGTTGTGTCAATCCTGGACAGTTGTATAGCAATGATATTGACAGTTTTTAGCTATGGAGAAATTCTGGATTGCAAGATGGTTCTGAAAAGTCATGCAACTGTTAAGATTTTTAAGGCTGGAGAGCTTCAGGCTTGTGTAAATAACACATCAGTATACAAAGTACTAAATACTAATAAACTAACCACTCATTCTGGACAGCCAATGATAGTTAATTTATGGATGGGTGCATATGTGTGTTTAGTGTTGGGAGCCTACTGCAAGTAATATTCACATGTGCAATTATCTCCTCACTATATATTTGTGCACATTTATTTATTTCTAGTGTAATCCATACAGAGATCGCCTTTTAGAAGTGTTTTCATCTTGTGACGATAGCCACATGTCATTTGAAGATATGCTTGACCTTTTCTCTGCCCTTTCGGAAAACTGCCCTGCTAATGTGAAAGCTCGGTGGGCGTTTAAGATCTTGGGTAAGTTTTTATAATGCTGTAATTTACTATTTAAAATAGCCCGACCTGAGTTTTTTTTTTTAAATCAACCAGCAGAGGGTGAATATCAGTTTAATATCTTATAGACACCTCATCAGTCACATAAGATTCTAAAAAAAAAGTTGACTGTAGCATTTTAACTATGCCTTACTAACCTATAAGTTGTGTTGCATGTTTCACACTCCTTCCTGATGAGTTCTGATAGAATGAAACCTAGGTCGGGGGATTGAGCAGTAACAATTGATTAGCTATCAGCTCTTTGTCCAATGGCAACAATGTTTAGTGTGAGCTGTTTTATTAATGTCATTGCAAAAGCCATATTGTGTTTGTTCTCTTTTATTATTCCGCTGTCCTGTACCTTCTTCCATGCATATCAACTCATGGTTTGAAATTTTATATATTTCAGATTTTGATGGTGATAACCTGTTGAGTGTGGATGATTTGAAACATATAGTCGGCAGACTATGTGAAAGTAGAAGCAGCAAACAAAGATGGTTTAGTGGTGAAGATGATAGCAGAACAAGCATTAAAGAACAACCTCGTTTTCTGACAGCAGAAGAGAAAACTACATTTGCAACTAAAGTATAGTATTATAATTCATTTGTAAATAACAATTAATATTATCACGGTTTCGGTGACCGCATGGTCTAAGGCACTACTCTCGTGGAAGACTAGACTGCCGATGACAGAGAAATTGAGGTTTGAATCTCGATCAGGTGTACTGAGGGTGGTTTTTTCCAAAATGATTTTACACGTTCCCTCCACACAAATTTGGGCACACTTCCTCTAAATATAACCTTCCTAATCCCTAAAACCATTGGTGTAACTAGTACATAAGTGTGTAACCCGAACAGGTAGTAAAAAACAGAACTAAACAAAAATTATATTTAAGATCAACTTACATTATTTAATAAAATTATATTAAAATTTATGAGACCAAAGATTTAATTTTCATGAGATGCAAATTTCTGTTTACTTATTATTCTGAGTTCACTATGATTGTGGCTATGGGTGCTGATATTATTTTACTACATTCAATACTAAGGTTATTAATTACTTATTCTAAGATGTAGGGATTGTAAAGATGATTTAGATAAAATGCACCCACATTATTATGGGGAGGGGAAATGACGTGATAAATTCACAACTTGGTAAACCACCCCAGTGCACCCGACTGAGATTCGAACCTTAACCGTCTTGTTACCATCAATACAGTTTATTGAAATCTTGCTTCCTCATAATAGTTCTTTTCGCATTGGCTTTTGGCTTGTCTTAAGTTAGGTGTACTAGAAACATTCTGTTTTCTCTGAAGCGATCCTCTCAGTTCTCTTTTTAAAGATGGCCAAAACAAACTTTGTTTTTATCATCTCATACAGTACCTTTAATCCAGTCTAACACTAAAGTAGAAAATAAGTCCATGAAACCACCAACTACTTTAAATTTTATTTTTAGAGAATGATGCTTTTTATTGTTATTAAACTGAACTGAAGTTTATAATTTGCTTTAAGTCCCGTAATTTTTTTTTTTACTTTCAATTCACACTTTTTTACAATCACAAATATATACACTCTGGCAAAAAAAAAGTTATTTTTAAAAAACCAAATGTTAAAAGAATCAACTGTGAAAAATGTTAACAATCAAGAGGCTCTAAAACTTTAATTATATTTATTTTCTAGAATTTTATATTCTAATCTTTTTAAAGAACTTTTTTTTGTAGTCAACTCAAAATTAGTCAATCTTTTAAAATAAATTCAAGGTTTTGGATTAAGCCTAATTCAAATATGTGATTATTATTATTATTATTGTTATTATCATCATTATTAATAATCACTATCATCATCATCATCATCATCATTATTCTGTTATATATATATAAAAAATAATATAGTAAAATAATGTTTATATATACATATAATTTTTTTTCCAAACCTGCCACACTCACTCCCAAACGAGAAAAGTCAGTTATTTTTTGCCACAAGTACATCTAGTATGGCGAAGCGAACAGTCAGAGAGTAAACCTGTTCCACCAAAACATAAAAAAAGCTGTAAAGTACAGATATAATCGTTTGTAACAGGTGACCCGAACACTTCTATCTGACCACAGTTGCAGAATTCTGACAGTACACACTAATTTTTTAAATTTGTATACATACATTTAATACATTGTATAAATAAATGTGGAACTAATAAATAATAATGTTTAAAATTGATTCATGACACTTTAAAACCTAATATTATAATGTGGTCCATTATAATTACTTTGTTCCAGGTTATATCTGAAATGGATATGGATAGTACAGGAAGCGTGACACCAGTAGAATTTGTTCACGCTATTATGAAAATTCCAGACTTCACTTCTTCTTTTACTCTCAAACCCTAAACACCAAACTAAGCATTAAATTGTCATTAGTATTATTTTTTAAAGACATGAATAAATGAAGACAAACATTATTTTACTTTTTGCTCTATTGGTATTGGTTATTCAGTAATAACACTCACCACATTAAATTAATATATGACCAACACTTAAATGAGAAAAAATATCTGATAATAAATAAAACTTTTTTATTATTAAACTCTTGTTATTTACTCTATAAATCTACAAATTATTTTATTTTTTGAATTTAAATTATGGGAGCAATAATCGAAACAATAGTTTCTCATAGGTTCCTAAACTACTAGTTGGGCTAAGTCATTTCTTGTAAATGGTGTCGCTGTGTCTGTAATATCGTCCTACTAGCGACCGCTCAGGTAGGTCAGGTATCTGAACTGTGCGAGCTTGGGTACCATCAAGAACAGTTGGTGTAACATACTTCACATAGTACTGAGGATATCTCTTATAGGTTCTGTAACCAAAATAATGTTTACTATACATATTAAATGGTTCAAGTGTTTATACATAATTATATGAGATATATAGTTTGTAGACAGTACATAAGCAACTTTCTATAAATTGATTATAAATAATAAATTATATATTTTCACTTTGTAAATTTTAAGGTAATTGCCAAATGGCTTTTATATATAGTAGAGTCCCGACTATCCGACATTAACAAAACCAACAGGTAGTCAGATAAATGAAATGTTGGATAATCCTGGAACAGGAGTGAAGGAAGGGACAATGTAAATGGGACGGGAGTGAAACAAATCCAAATTAAATGGAAGTGGTATGAAATAAGGTTATTAATAATTACGCTACAGTTCAAACAATGCAATAAATTACACAAATATTATTTTATTAATGTAAAATAAGAACAATGGATTTTAAATCAATTGACTGAAACTTTTATTATTTTGGGTAAAACAAAATGTTGGATAATCAGGAATCGACTGTGTATGTAAACATTGTTTATAGACTTAAAAAGATTGTAAGCAATAAGAAAGGAAGTAATTCTAAAAGTATAGCTGGGCTAGGCCTTGATAGAAACAAAGACACTTGTCTCTTCTTACACTTTCACACTTACATCTTCATATCATTTTCACATTTGCATAGGGGTTAAATTTTCTAGAAATAAATAGAACACAAAAAATAACAAAAACACAACATTCCTTTTACATGTTTCTATGATACCTTTCCGGTACCGTCTTCCAAATATAAAAAATTATTGACATTCACTTTTTCTAAAGTAACTTGCAATTTTTTTGTCTTATGTTTTTCAAATTGATAAAGGAAAATTAAAATTATATGTAGCCTAACTGTGAAAGTGACAAGAAGATGTAAATGTGAAGAGTGAAGATAGATGTTTATTTTGTTTTTAACAAGGTCAAACCCAGACTGCCTTGATTTCGTATCACTTTCATTATTTTAGGGTGAGAATAAATAATATTGATGGCTTGTTGAGCTTATCATAATAATTAATAAAATAAGTCGTTTTGCTATGGAAGATAATGAAAGCCTTTAAAAAACTAAAACTTCAGTCTAGAAATAATGATTAGATACAAATTGTAGAAGACAATACCTTGTTAATTCTGGTGGGCACTGCCATTTATATTCAGCTGTTTTAAAGTAGTCTAGTGGATGTAATCGTCCAGAGTAATCTTTATATTGGTCTCTATGCATTTGGCATAACTGCAAGTAGTTTGTTTATTTTTAATTGGGTTTGTCCAAAATTAATATCCATAGAACAAATTGCAAGGACAGTAGTGTTTTTCTTGCTTATTCTTAAACATGTTTCCTTGTCTTATTGTTTTAAGCTATATTAAAAAACAGTTTCAAAATAGTGTGCTAAGTTGTTTTTGAGACCCTCTATAGATTAAAATAAATAGATAGAAAGCATAGAATCTATGTAGATTCTTGAAAATAAAGATATAGCATTACTCTATTGACATTTTTTTTTAGATTTAAATTTGATTTTGAAACTCTTCAAAGTTAAATAAATAAACACCTTGTAAAAATTGTCAATATCCTCTCTGCGACTGCTGTCCACTTGTGACAAAAAAAACTTGGGTGGACGCAGCATTCTCGGATATTTACTATATTATTCGCTGCTACAATGTCAGGTTGGGAGAGTAGGGTGCTTTCTGCGAGCCTCCATCTGATGATGACATCTAAAGACAAAAGGCACAGTGGCCTTTTAGAAATAAATATTTTTATAGGTCAAAATTTAAACAATCTACCGATTATTAATGTAATTTTAAAGGTATTGATGGTATCTATTAGAAGTGCCAGCGACAGATCACATGACTTGATGTATAAATATGGAAAGTAGATTTAACTTTCTGTCAGATAAGAAGGCCCTTAAGAAAATTGGACTTTGATTTAACATTTTCTTCAAATTATATTATGCTGAACACACAAACATAGTTATTAAAACATAGATGTAATAAAAAAACTATACTTGATTGAAGCCAAAACATTTGGCTAGCACCCAACAATTTTAGGTTTTTAAAGTACACGTTCTGAACTGACTAATTATATCACCACATGACTTAGATACTAACTTAAATCTAGAATGGACACAACATCCAGTTCTTGGGCCCATTAAGGTACGGTCCTAGTCAACCATGAGATACCGCTTCAGTGGTCGAATAGTCTAACCTAAGGCGTCACTCTCATGTTAGGCTGGCCTGAAAAAGGAGAGTGCGAGGTTTGAATCCCAGCTGGGTCGACAGGGTGGTTTTCCTTAAAGGTTTCCTGTTCTCTTTCCAAGCAAATGTGGGTAGATTACCACTGAAAACTTGCTTTGGTGGCCACACAGTCTAAGTCTCTACTCTCGCAGTAGACTAGACTGCCATTGACGGGGAGATCGAGGTTCGAATCTCAGTCGGGTTACCGAGTTGGTTTTTCTAAAATGATTTTCCTCTCCCCTACACAAAAATTGGGTACACTTACTATAAATAAAACCTTCCTAATCCCTAAAACCCATAGCATAATTAGTACATAAGATATAACCCAAACAGGTGGTAAGATATGGTGCTAAAAAAAACACACTAAAATGTTTCCTTTCTCATCCTACCCATTAATTAATTACCATGTATGTGTATAAACTGAACAGGTAGTAAGACACGTGGTTAAAAAAACTAGGACCTTAAAGATGCTATGATATGGTTAATTTGTGGTTAAAAAAACCCTTTCCTATTCACTGAAAAGGTTGGAATGCTACCTCTTAAAATAAATTAAGCAAAAAAGTAGTACATTTAAAAATATGACATCCCCAGTGAAAAAAAAAAATTGCTTTTACTCAATCTTATTTATAAAAAGGTTGATATATTTTAAATAATAATTTATTTAAGACTATAGTAAGCACTTATAAATAACTCTTTTTTGTTATAATAATAACTGTAAATTGTACAATGCACAGTGACGTGCTCACCGACAGTGTTTCACTGTAGTAGTGCTTAACACGAGTCCATCTCGTAGCATTTCCTGGGCATGCTTCACAGGTATAAACTGCCCATGTAGCCAGGTACCAGTGCCTTTGGATAGTACATTCTTGGTGCATTGTTGGATTTATTTGAACCTGCCATCTTTACAGTATGATATAATGTTTCAAGTATAAAGTACAAGTTTTTATTTTGGATCTTAAAACAACATGAATGTACTTTGAAATAAATGAATTTTTTTAGTTTCTAGAAATATCTCACGTATTAAGTATAATTTTTTATTTTGGATTTTAAAACAACATGAATGTACTTTTGAAATAGTTGAACATTTTGTTAAGTTTCATGTTTAATTCATCTTAGTGAAAATGTTGTTTCTGAGGATTTGGAAAGTGTTTTCAATGATGTAATTTGAAATTCTTTGTACAATTCTGCCCATGATAGTATGATAAAAATAAAATAATTCTGCTTTGTAACCCTAGTTACTTAATAATTGATTTTGAAATGGTTTTATGTAACCTAGAATACAGTAACTAATATGCATGATATAATGCCTAAGCTAATAACAAAATTTCCAAATATAAATACAAGATTTCTCTATATAAATGAAGGCTGGCAATATATTATTTTAATTGTTGAATACTGTTGTCAAATTAAAAGTGATTGAAGCAGTAAAACAAGATGAAGGAAGCAAGTTAAACTTACGAGGTACGTCCAGAAGAAAGCGTATTTGATTTTTCTATTATTTTTTTAATCGTATTTAAAACCAAATTACAGGATTTTGTTGGTAAATATGTCAGTTATTTCTCCATGCAGTCACCTTCCCATTCTATGCAGGTTGTGAGCCATGGGCACAAGCTTTTTGATGCCCTCCTCAAACAATTCTCCCGCTATCCGCTACTTCCAGTTCAGGACCTCATGTTTCACCTTCTCTTGGTTGAACATTTTTTCCACCCATGTGTGTCTTCAGGGAGGTGGAAAGATAAAAGTCAGAAGTGCAAAGTCAGGGAGTATGCGGGCGGTTCAAAATGTCCCAACCGAATGAGTCCAAAAGCACCTTGGTGGCATTGTCGTGTGTGGGCAGGCGTTGTCGTGCAACAAATGCACTCCTTCGTCAACATTCCCTTTGTTTGTTTTTAATTGCTCTCTTGAGCTTTTTTAGGGTCTCACTATATCGTGCTTCATTAATCGTCTCCCCCTGAAGCAGACATTAGATCAAAATTATCCCTTTTTGGTCCCAAAACATAGTAGCCATGATTTTTTTGCCTGAAATTGAGGTTTTTAATTTTTTGGTAGATGAGTAACTAGTGTGCCGCCACTGTGATGCTTGTCTTTTTGTCTCAGAAGTGTAATGAGCCACCTGGGTTTCATCTCCAATCACAATCGAGCTCAGAAAATCCTCACCTTCCAATTCAAATTGCTCAAGGAACTCACAAACGCTAGCGACCCGATTCACTTTGTGCTGCTTTGTCAGTTGTTTTGGGACCCATCTTGCACACAATTTTTGGAATTCCAGTGTTTCTGTAATTGTTTCGTGTAAGAGAGATCTGGAGAGTTGTGAAAACATCGCAGAAATTTCATCCACTGTCAATCGGCAGTCTTCACGAACAGTTTTCTCGAGTTCTTGCACCAACTCATCGGTCAAAATGGAAGGTCTTCTACAACTCATAATCATGAACATTTGTTCTGCCTTCATTAAACTCACGACACCACTTAAACACGTTCATTCGGTTCATAACACCTTCGCCACAAACAGTTTTGATCCGTGAAATAATTTCAGGGCAACCAGTACTCTTACTTTCTGGACATGCCTCGTATTACCAAGGCTATCCAGGCCTTTAAATCTTACTACTTTATTTTTCTACTGTCTGACTCAGACTCCTTCAGAAATGGCTCAAGTATATTAATTTTTAAAAACAAATTTACTCCATTAAAATTCTCCAATATATGTGAAGCTCCTTTGGCATTGTGAATTTATATTTGAATAAATTTTGTCAATCCAAATTACGAATATTGGTCCTAGCAAATAAAACTAGTATATAAATAAAATGATGTATTTACAATATATTGTTATAATATATGTTTTTATTTTGAAGCTTGAGTCAGAGTCTGTAAATTTATATATATTTAAAAAAAGTGTTCCCATATTTGTGTGGTGCATAAAATGAAATTAATTAAGGAAATAACTCCAGTACACCTGGAACGAATTTGAAACCCAACCTCCTTGTCACCAGCAAACCAGACTAGACAAGACTTACTTCTTTATTCACTTTGTCACCAGATCAAGTAGGGAAGCAATAATGGTGCTAAATTTTAAGAAAAGTTTAAACAAGGCATTTGGTTAGTGAAAGAAATGGTTTTTACCTCTATAGTCAGGTTATTTGTCAAATATGGGTCATGTGCCTGGGGGTCAAGCCAAAGGGATTTGAAGGTTGGTGTGAGAAGGTTGATACAGGCTGTAAAGAAAGTCTCAGTACCAGAGCCAACAAAGTGAAGTAGACAATTATTAAGTGGGGTAAATGGCTGCATAGAAATGTTGTAAGAGTTTAGAAAAAAGGGCAGAGGAGTTTGAGGGATGAGAGGAGGTAAGAAATAAAATATAAAGAAAGGAGAGATAGGGGATCATGATTGTGAATTAGAAAAGAAAGGACGGATGTAAGTTTTTCTTTGTAAGTGGTGGAGTGGAAAAACTTGAGAATAGAGGTGGCGACCATGGGGACAGTTACAGGTAATGAGAGCTATCTTTACCCCTGAAAAAAGGCACAATTATTTGAGCGAAATTTTAATTCAGTGGAGGAGTATTAAAAATACTTTTAGCTTAAATAGAATTTAATTAGTTTGTGCAAATGTTTTATACAATTTATAGCACTAATAAAAACAAGTGCCCTATTTTACATTTTTTTGTTTATATTTGAATTTAATTTTAGATTATCATGTAGGATAGCTATATAAGAATATTTAATTACTGGTACCAAATATTTCACAGTGTTAAATTACTAAGTGTAGTGTATAATTGAACGCTTTTAATTTCTCAAGTTAATGAATTTTTTCAGCAACAGCTTACTGCCCATTGGGGTTATACGCTTATGTGCTAATTATAATAATGGGCTAGGGATGAGGAAGATTGAATTTAGAGTAAGTGTAACCTCATTTGTGTGGAACGTGGGAAACCATTTAGGAAAAAAAACACTTTCAGTACACCCAACTGAAATTGAACAACCATTTTCCCATTATTGGCAGTCTACTTAATTGCAAGAGTGGACCATATGGTCACTGAATTGGGTAATTAACTAACTATAAAAAATCTTATTTAACATATAAAAAATAAAAATAAGTGTTAGGATATTATAACTAATTTATATTAAGCCTAAGCTATAGTTGTTCAAAGTAGTATATAACATAATATAGGCTACCTTGTAACACCCTCTCAGTTCTTTACCTCGTAGCAATAGGCCACTAACGAGAATACTACAAGGATAAGAGGGAGTAAGCTAACATAATAATAATAAAGAGAAAACAGCATCAGCAAGAGTTAAATGTAAAGAGTAATTTAATTCATTCAAAAATAACAAACAGTAATTTAAGTGGCCTTAATTTCTTAATTTATCTAGTAGAACGAAGAAAAACATAGTTGATTACATTATTGCTAAAAAAGATTTAATTCAATTAGACCAGGTTAGCTTTATATTAATAAAGTTATGAAAACAATTAATAACCAAATCTATTCAAGAAAAATAAAAAGCTAGAAGAGCCTTTCTAAACTGCTACAAAAGCGTCTGAACATCTACAGACATTAAGAAAACATATACTCTTCCAATGTAAAGTTATATCTTTAAATTCCATATTTTTACTTTAAATATCATGAGAGTATTCAAACTTTACACAGAACGAAAGTACCTTCAAGTACTACAATATACATTTATACTACAAACATTATGTTAACAAACACGAGAGTTTCACACCTCAAACATAATGTAAACAAACTCATGCGGGACTACTTGAATCGGCATCGTTCAAATACTAAACAAAGTCTAACAATTGATATTATGTTAAAGAACAAGAACGATAGTCGCTGTCCCAGGGTGTGTCAACTTCCTCATCCAACCATGGCTGAATTGACAACACCTGAGCAGCAAGCTCGTCATCAGCAGGGGAGGTTTTGAATTGTTCCCCTCCCCCTGTCTTCATCGAATGCTGCCTCTCCAACTGCGATTTACATTTTTCCCAGCGTCTGTGAACATATCACATTAACAATTATAAGCACAATTAGTCAGGGACTTTTTGCATAGCTACAAAGGAAGGGTTAGCAAATTCAATATAGTTAGAAAAATAAAACTCTCATCAATTTTTCAATGTGAATATGATAAAAGGTATCGTAACATAATATAGCTTCATAGGCCTAATCAAACTTTAAAAATCGTTGTATTATTCGATTTGCAATCTTCTTGAGTGTGTATTATTATTAATAATAATAATATACATATATTATAATAAAACAAAGGGAAAAATTTGTATATGCTCTATAGTACCAGGCTATATAGTCGTACGGTTTTGTTCTCCAATATAGTTGTATAGTTTAGTTTTCTCTGACAATGAAATTGAAACCATAATTTCTGTGGGTGCAATAATAGATTGTTTATTTACTTCACTAAAAAGAAGCCACACAATAATTTGTTGACCTGATAGGCAAGTAGGCCTACCAATTACAGTAGTTTACAAGATTTATTAAAGTAACAATAACATTGGCAGCTTGATGTATAAAATTTATAAATACAATCTTAGGCATATTAATAACAATGGTCCGAGCTAAAAAAAAAAGGAATAAGGATTTATGATAAGAATGAAGTGATTAGTCTATTTCCAAGAACAAAGATTTTACTACTAAATTAAAACTATTTTCAAAGTATAAAATGGTAAGGTAGTCAGACTTTGTTTTGAATGAACATATTTCACAAAACAAGTATAATGGTTTGATAAGAATTTAAATACAATTACCTTTTTAGCTGGGTTTCATCACGTCTGGAAACGTTGAAGTTGGAGTTAAATTCTTCTGATATTTTCTTCCAAGCTTCCTTCTTCTGAGAATTCGAAGATGCGTCTGTTTTTTTATTCTCAATTATGTTTTTATATTTATGTACAAGGTCTAACAATAAAGCTTTTTCCTGTGGCATGTACGGGGCAAACTTCTTGGCCGACCTTTTTGAAAGAAACTACCGCCAAAACTTGTAATAATTGACGATGTGTAATAAAACGCGTTCTAAAACTCTACGAAATTATACAAAACCGTGAGTCGAGCCGGGTTGAATCGCACGGCGTTGCTAAATAATATCTTCTTTCCTTGTTAAAGAACTAGTACCTAGCAGTCAGCTACTTGGCAGTCTCTTTGTGAATGACTATAATCAGGTCGAGTTAGAGCATCGAAAATAGTCTGCCAGAGGGATTACTCACAGGAGACATCCGTCCCACGACTATAGTCACGGGCCTAAGGGTCGAATTTTAAGAATTAAAACCCTTAAAACCCTTAAACTGTAGGTCCTCCATTTCATCTCACAATCACCCTTACGTATAACCCGAACAGGCAGTAAGACGTGGTGCTAATAATAATAATAATAATATTACTTGATTGATTTTCTTCATGTTAATATTATGTTCATGCCAAATAAATAAACATAGATGGTGATTTGTTTGGGATTATTTTTTTTATATTAAGACATGTACACTTATTTGTATTTGAAAAATATTGTGTACTTTGTGAAAAAATGTGTAAGTTTAAATTTTTAAATGAATATAGATTATTTTAAACTTAGTGTGCTTTTTAATTATATGTCCTTAAACATTAATTTAAACTTGATGTGTTGATTTTAGTTTTTCTAGAAATGGCTAAAGAACTATATTGTGCCAACCATTATCACTTGAACAGATTTTATTAAAAAACTTAATATTGACCCAATGTAAATAATTTTTGTTGAAACCAATATTTATTTATATTCATTTGGTCTTAAAAATATTTAAAAAAAATTGTTCAAGTGAAATGGATTAGCAAAACAACTAATAGTAAAAATCAAATCAAAATAATAGTAGTAGTGCTACACTAATAAAATACCTACTGAGCCACCGAGACCGCTATTTAATACAACAAAAGTGCTCACATATTGGTCTAGATAGCAGCACAAATGCGGTAAACTCCATACAAACATTTTAACATAGACTTAACAGATCTTTCGTGTTATCCTGATCAGTGGCAAACAGACTGCCTCGTAACAACAGACACCCAGCCCTTGCCTAGCAAGCGTTTATAGGATGCATTTTTGTGATTTGAACCAACGTGTGGACGGTTGACTCCCAGGGGACTGCAGGGGGACGTCTATAGAAACGGCCGAGATGTTGTTACACCAAGGCAAGTTTGCCCCGCTCCTCGATTTAGCACGTTTTGAAGTCAGCCAGGTTACTAGGCTGTGCAAGCCAGCTTATCCAGAGGGTACGTATATGAACAGTTTACACTATAGAGAGTTGATAGTGAATTATATTGTTTGTATATTGCTTGAAGTACATGGTACTACAATAGTGAAGAATACTAATGTAGGTGATTTGAATAAATGTCGCGTTTCTTGGAGTGGGTAGTATGAATCGGACAATAGTCTATGCAGCATCGGTTTGGGTGGGGCTTCGATTGTAAAATACAACTCAAGTATTGTTACAACCTAATCACGTCATTCCCTTAGAGAAAACATTTCCCCCAAATACCCAAAATCATTTCCTTATATGTACTTTTCAAAAACTATAACCTTAGCCTAAAGTATCTGTTGTTGAGACCTCAATCACTCCCGAAGTTGTGTGGCCTCTACCCAAGGCTGGTATGAGGAAAGGAACAAAGGAAACCAGAAAAAGGGTCAAGTCTAGGATCTATACTGAACCTCCAGAGAAGAAGAGATTGCAAGATAAACAGAAGGAAAAACTTAATAAATAGAAACCTCAAGAAAGGGAAAAAACAATTTGTCATAATGAAACTTGGTTTTTGATCAAAACCCTGCTGAAGGAAATTCTGACAGTGGCTCTAATTCAGATCCCAAATCTGGACTGGAAGACATTTCCTTGAATGAGAGTGAATCTGAATTTCCTGAACCCACATTGCTGGATATAGGTGATGAAATGGAAATAAATGATTATCTTTTGATAAAATTTACAAAAAAATACTGGTAGAATTTAGTTTATTATTTGGCCCAAGCTATAATTCTAAATATGGGAACAGTGATTTTTATATATAATTTTTGAGAATAAAGGTACCCTAATAAGTTTGTTTATCCTGTCATTAATGACATATCTTCATTGGACAGGAATATTGTTAGAAAATTGCCTCCTCCAGCTAACATAAAAGGCACAACCAAGGTTGCAGCTCATATAACATTTGAAATCGACTTTAGCATGTTCAGTAGGTCTATTGGCTAGATGAAAAAAAAAAGCTTAGATTTGATTTTTTATATATTTTTTTGTATTGTAAGTAAAATATTTTAGTTTTTCTTTTGATTTAATTGTTAATTTTAACTTAAATACTCATTTATTTAAGATGTCCACTCTAACCCCATGTGGTATGTCGTCATCAATTCCCTTCCAACCCACCCTGGGGTTAATGTGGACATGTATCATATGTAGAGATTATTTCATTTGGAAGCTATCCAATTTAATTATGTAAAATATGATGATTGCATATTAAAGTTAAATAAATATTCTTGAAATTGTATCTTTTATTACCCTAGGTAGATTTTACTATTAGTTTTTAATTATTTGTTCAAACTAATTAACGTCAAACCCGATGAGTGCTTAAAAAATATAAAATTTTCCATAGTACAACATAAATATGTAATTAAAGATGGGTGGTGAAATCACAACCTGATGCTTTGTCACTGCTCCTCTGACGGTCACATTCACAACCTGTTCCTGACAGATGAAAGGAGCTGTTCCTTTGTTTCACTGGTACACGGATCAAATATGCGTTGCAACAGGTCCGGGGTAAGCTTGTTCCTCGTCTCTCTGTCACGGGCAGCGCTGGAATAGATCCAAAATAACCTTGCTCCTCGTCTCTTTTATTAGTACAAAACATTATTTCCACGATACAAGCACAGTATGTGCAGTGGTGGACTCAAATTTTTTGCACCCCTAGGCACAATTATAATATGCACCCTTCCCTCTTGTCCATTTTTTTTTCAAAAGATTTAGAAAGTTTCTGTGGAAATAGGTGTTAGGGGAAGTGGGGAGAAAAAGTTAGTATTCAAGAAAAGATTTCTACGAAAGATAAACAGACATAAACATGCCCTACACTAGTTTGAGTTAACATTATGAAAAAGGCGAGACTGATGTCAGTTACAAAGTGATTGCAAAGCACACTTATTTAAAAATAAATATTATCGTTCTGACTTTAACTTGAACTATTCCGATAATGTTGTAGCATGTCCTCTATATAAAGGACATCATTTGGCTATGTATTTAATGTTGGATTGTACTAGCTTTGTCGCATACCTCAGGGTATGGGTAATTGCTTATATGTACTATTGAATTCTCCGGCCGTACCCACCAGGAAAAGACCAGCCATAGTACTAGATGGTGTTGATACCTGACTGTTAGCCATCTGTATGTATATAATAGATTGTCAATTTACTGTTCATTATTTAGAGTATCTGTGGGACTCCTCTTTAATTTAACTCAAGCTAGCTAGCTTGACCCATATTTAACCTAGTAACTCTAAAACTATAAGATTTACATTAGTATTATTTATTAGTTACTCTTTCATTATGATTTCTGTTTAGACCCTTCTGGCTGTAATCTGGCGCAAGTCCGACTACTTTTGTGCTCTTTCTACTTAACTCTCTTTTAACCTTTACTATGTTGTTTTAGACACTCCCGAGCTACGACAAGGTCCTATATTTCTGGAGTTGTTAAATTCTACCGTATGTTCAATATAAAGGTGTTTTCCTTTTATAACTGATATTTCTGACACTATAATACTATAACCGATATTTAACTCTAAATATTGTACTTCTACTGTAAACCTTTATCTCATTGTATTTTTTGTTATGTAACTTTCGTTGTAAAATGTTACAATACGACCCCGCCCCATGATGACGTAAACGCATGTTTCGCAGTAAATCATACCACCCGCTACAATAAATTCAACTCAATTATGATCCCTACAATAGTAATCTTCTCTGTTGTAGTTCATGTAGGTTAATAAGACATGATATAATAATGCTGGACAATAAATTTCACTACCAAATCCAATTTTATGTTAATAGTTTTTCATGTACTTACCAAATGATTCTGCTTACACTAGTAACCTGCAAGGCTGGCCTACAACGGGCGTACTAAAACCGACGAGTGGGTCAAGCGAGATGCGAAGCGTCAACTAGATGTCTCGACACTCCGTTTTCAACTGGCGATTAATGAGCTGTGTAACTTCGATGGCAACAAGGGATAACTACGTACCTGACCTCTGGCGGTTGGAAGAAGAAGTACCAATAAAACAACGGATGATTGGAGAAACTGACTGATATTCCGATGGAGCAGTAATAAACAATGTTCTACGTGACTATTTGAAGACATCGTTGACGTCACCTCGCGTGTGTTTCTGTGTTCCCACCCCCCTTTCATGCAACGAAACTCCTATAGAATGGCTACGCATGTGTGCCAAAATTTACTATCTTTCTATCTGCGATGGACGACGGACCACTGTCATCGACCAGGACAATGGCAGGATAAAACTTGTATTATGTATCAAAATCGTAACTATGGCGATTTTTGTTAAGGACTCTAAATTTATTTCCAACTCTAATAATTTTGTATATAAAATCTTTAATCTTCTGTTTCTCAAACTAACTATCTTATTATGGTCGTACTATTTAAACTGGTATTCTACGTTTGGTATATCGCCACCTGGGCGCTAAAACCTTTTTGTATTATTCATTCTCGTAAATATCCACTCTTAAAAGTTGAGTTAATTTTTGTACGAGTTAAAGTTAATATGTTTGATATTGTATTAATTTTTCTTATCATCGAGGTAACATCTCTTATTTAGCTTGTTTTTGAATTATTGTAAAGTAATGTTACTATTTAATTTTGCTTTTTGAAGTATCATTGACTTTAAATAACATTGCTGATTTAAATATATTTTTCTTTTGTATGTCCCTTTAGGACTATTGAAGTATTGCTTACTGATGGCATTATTGTTTTAATTCCTAGTATGAGTCAGGATCAAATAGTCCCGCGGGGATTTGACTGTTGTCTCTTTGTCAAACTCTCGCGTTATGTAATTCTCGTACATAATGTTTTCTAAGTTAAAGTAACGTAATTTATATCTTCGTTTTCTGTAAATAACGAAACTTTTGTAACCATTTGAAGGTGCCCATTAGGCCCATGTAATCTTATACTGCATTTAATTTCAAATGTAATGTTGTTGTATCATATAGACTGAACCGTCAGGATAATGATTGGATTTCACGTTTCTGTTCTGTAAATATACCTGCGACATGTTGTTGTCGCCGAGTTTAATTTCCAACATATTTCATTAAGATATAATGAGACCATGTACTGTTATCTACACTCTTGTTATTAATATGAATAAACTTCTCATATTGTTGCTTTTAAATATTTCTAATAATTTCCCTGTAACTTGTTCCTTAGATTCACTCTCTCCCTTTTATTATTTTCAATGGTCGGGTAGTACGAGGACTCAGAGAGGGTGCAACAGTTATAACAAAATTTATTTCTGTTACCTAAGTATTATTCTATGTTTCAGCAACATGATCCCTCTTATTTCCTTATCATGTATTTACCTTGTACTAGAAATCGTTACCTCCTCTACATATTAGAGTGAAGAGGAAGCGACGATTCAAGACACCCATCCGTGCGCGTCAATGTAATTTCCAAACGTAATTATTAAAAACAAAATATAATATAAACATAATGTTATCTAAATTGTGCCGTCTCTATGCCCGTGCCTAGTGGGCCTATAGTGTAAACTAGTGATGGGTCGCTCGTGAGCGAGTCATTCAAATTGAACGACTCTTGAACAAGAGCTGTGAACGAACGAGTCATTCACGCCACCATTATTCACGACTCTCTTTTCGCTCCTGTTCATTCGTTCTGGAAAGAGTGAGGAAGGTTTGTCATTCACGACTCTTCTGTCGTTCTTAGTTCGTTACTACGTAAACAATTAACTATAAATGCTTACTATCGTTACTAGATAGAAGTACTGCCTACAATATTAAACTTAACATCAATAGACATAATTCTGTGAATTATACACTAAAGGTTATATGCTAAGGTTGATTATTATAAGTAATATGCGTAAGTAATAAAAGTGATAAAGAATCAACCACAATAGGCTTCGGATAAATTAAACATAAATCTTAATTCGTTCATAAGCTGAAAGGGAAGGGACAGATATGCATGCTCCGAACAGGAATTGTGAGAAATAGTTAGCGCTTTCTCATCAAGTTAGGGGGCTGAAAGGGTGAAAGGATTGGGAGCGAACCAGCGGTGAACGATATGACTCATATAAACGACTCTTTTGAGTGAGCGAACTTATGTGAGCTAGCTCACGTCAACGCGCTGGTTCGACCCATCACTAGTGTAAATCCGCTTCTGAGTATGTGATCTATTCCTACGACAAATTATTACGTTGATGATAGTGAAGGGAGTAGGGATGGATTGTGAAATCACAACCTAACCTGATCCTTTGTCGTCACATTCAGAACCTGTTCCTGACAGACGAAAGGAGCTGTTCCTTTTTGTCACTGGTCCACGGATCAAATATACGCTGTAACACGTCCGGAATAAACTTGTTCCTCGTCTCTCTGTCACAGACAGCATTGTAACAGGCCCAAAGTAATCTTGCTCCTCGTCTGTCACAAACGGCGCTGTAACAGGTCCGGGGAAAACTTGTTCCTTTATGCTCCGGAGATTTTGGAGCAGTCGTACAGTATAAAGGACGTGGATGCTTTGTGTTCTTGTCAGAGCACTGAGATCAGGTCCGACGCAACTTTACTTATCTATTATATAGGCCTAGCTTAGAGTTGGTTTGGGGAGTCACAAATGAGTTTTGAAGGGGAAAGTTTTCGTGGTACAAAACATTATTTCCACAATACAAGCACAGTATGTGACATATTTTCACAATAAATTGTTAGGCTGATGAGTGACATTGAAGGGACCCTTTTGGTGATCAAATGATTTAAGGCAATGGTCAGCACTCTACCAACTGACTGATTTTATCTAGCCCACAAAATATTTAGCAAGCAAACAATTTGTTCAAAAAATGGACTTAATAGCTAATTACTAATTGGGAATTGTAAAATTGAACTTTAATTTTGCTTTACTTTTATTTAAATGAGTCAAACATTTTTTTAAACCCATAAATCCTACGATATCAAAAAGGCTGCCATCCTCTGGTCTCTGGCTTCACTCTCACACTAGAGTGGACTGCCGATGACAGGGAGATTGAGGTTCAATTCCGGTTGGGTGCAATGAAGTTGATTTCTCCTAAACGTTTTCAACTCTCATTCCAAACAAATGTGGGTTTACTTTCTTTAGAATCAACCATCTTCATCCCTAACACATTGGCGTGATTGACAAATGCGTAAAACCCGAACGTAGGTAAACGTGGTGCTAAAAAAAAAACTGGGCTGGGAGTAGGTACGAATACTGTCACTGTGACAAAAAGGAGCAGGTAAAGGGAACAGGTTCAGTGGTGAACCAGTAAAGATTGCTCCTGCTCCACTAAAGGAGCAGTTTTTCCTATCCCTAAAAGGAACCTGCTTGCTGATCAAATGATTTAAGGTAAGGACGATCAACCTACAGTCCAATGACTTATTTTATCTAGCCCACAAATAATTTAGCAAATAAACAATTTGTTCAAAACATGGACTTAATAACTAATTACTACATGGGAAATGTAAAATTGATTTTTTTTTTCAAAATAGACAAACATTTTTAAAAGCCCATATGACCCACGATAGCAAAAAGGTTGCCAACTTCAGGTCTCTGACTTCATTCTGCATGGAGCCTATATAAAAAAAAGTCGGTACTCGATAGTTGCATGGTCTAACTTGCGACTCTGTCGAGTGCATTCATTGATCTCTATAATATGTACTGGATGGACATCTATGGCTGAAATATTCGAGCTGTCGTCTGCATACCATTGTGTAAGAGAGAAGGAAACCTTCGGATATCTTGATATCGTTCATTAATTGGATTGAATATATGAGATACAATGTGTGGTCAGTTAAATGAAATAAATGTGTTAGTAAAAGCTTTGAAGAGCATAACAAAGTTTGAAAATGCTAAGATTTTCTTTAAATAAGTTGATGTAGGCTAATATATACGATGATTTTTGAACAAGCTCGTTTGGAAGGCTTTATCTCGTACCATAATTCTACCCTATAGTTGTGTTTAGGTAGGCTAAAAGACCTTCCAGAAGGGAGTTTCTACTTCCATTCTAAATGGTGGTTTATCCTACCAAGATAGGTACTAATATATGAAAGTATTCTGGTACAGATTAGGATTCTTACCAAATTCAAAATTTAGTAGATACCATAATTCTTACAAGCCTATAACCGAAATTATCGTTTGAATGTAGAACTACTACACAAAGTACGTCATTCAAACAAATGTAATATAGTTTTTAGCTAACTTGTTTCATTATAGTTATTGAAATTTCAAAATAATATGGTTTCTGAAAGCAATATACAAGATTAAAGCAAACTTTTTTTTAAAAAAAAGTAATTTAATCATACTTTCTAAAAGCCTATAACCTAAGTGATCGTTTGAACGTATGGTAACTACACAAAGTGTGTCATTCAAACAAATGTAATAACGTTTTAAGATACCTTATGCATTCTACTTATCGAACTTACAATTTAATATGGATTATGAAACCAATATACAACTTTAAATATAAGTGTAGTCTTTGCAGACTGTAAACAACATTGATGATAGTTACATATATATATATATATATATAAGATTTTATTCGTATTTGTACAGTATTACATGTAAAACTGAATTGTTTATCCTTTAGTAGAAATGTTTCTTCAGGCAAGTGTGGTACCTATAATATACGTCACTATTTTCAAACAATAACACTTTTATCCATCAAAGACATGTCTTCGCAGAAGAAGATTGAAATAAACCCTTAAATTTGTCCCCCACAATTAAGTAGGCGATAAACTTGAACGTCACAATTTGGTCCTTGGTAATGTATATGTTTATGTCCATCCAGCATAATATAGAGATCACCATATCACCCAATAATTTTGATTTTAAGCGATGTTTGTTTAGCACTAATGTCCACGTAAAAGTGCTCGTAAAGTTAACGCGAGGTCTACCATCCAGTTAATAAACATAACGTCACCAACGAGGAAGAACACTTCCTTTTATCATAAACAGTTGTATTTATGTTATGAATTTTTCAACTATACGCTATGAACTTTTTACCGTCGGCTATGCATGATCAAAAGCCCAGCTTTAGCGACACCCCTGATACTTTGTAGTGCTAGTTTATAGTACGTTCACTACAGCGTTCAAATTTGGGTCCTGCAAGAAGACACCAACCATTTTATGTCCTCTTTATCTATGAGAGTAATGTTATCTGTGATGACCTGGAAACAAAGATGTTAAATAATTGATCTATGTCTATCGTTTTTATATTTACTTTGATAAGTTTATAATACTTTATATTTGTTATATTATTAGTGTGTTCAAACACATTTTGACATGGGTTGTGATGGAGGCACCATACCTAAACGTGATGAGTTGGTGAGAACTAAGAAGAAGCCAGAACAGGTATTTGAAATATTCGAGTAATCTGTAATCACTAAATCTAGGCTATGCTATGATTAAAAATCAATTTATTTTTTATCAATGGCTTCGAAAATGGATACAAATTTTCTATATTCTTGTTCTATTGCAGAAAGACAAGAACTCGGAACTATCGTTTCGTTGGCAACATTGTACAATCAGCCAAACTCCGTTGCAAAGTCCTATAGTGTCTTGCGGCCTAGGACGGCTGTATAACAAGGTTGCTGTTATTGAGGCAATCCTTGATAGGACCAATCTTCCTGATGTGTGTCAACATATCAAAAGTTTAAAAGTAAGTGATTTATGCCCCATACACACAAGTAATGTTTATGTAATTATATAAAATAATGGGTATAATAGGCCTACTTGTAAAAGCAAAGGGCCTATAATATATTTTTACCAAAATATCAATATTCTATGATTAAGGCTGGTCTTCATATAGTCGGAAGTTGGAGTAATAATGTGTTGGATGTCGTGTTTTATTGTAGTTCTTTACTACAAAAGGGACTGTCTACAATGAAATGTATCACATAATTTAAACCTATAGGAATTAAGAAAATATAATAAATATACCAGACTGTTACAGTTTATACAACTGTATAGGTAGAACTGTTTTCAATATTACGATTCTTTTCTTTTGTAAAAAGTAGGATAAATAGGCCTACTGATGGACTCAATAAGTGTATCGTCGAAATCCATTTTACACTAGTGTTTAACGATCCAAAGTGAACAAAAAACGAGGCAAAGCACATATATACACTAGCATGAACTATGAATTAATAATCAAAGTTATAACATTAATACTTTAAATTAATTAATATATATATGGTATATGTCTAGTGAACATTTGTTTTTAATTAAAAAATGCCATATATATTTATATATATTTCCATGAAGTAGGATATTTATTATCTTAGATTAAATAAATATTAACGCTAACTGATTTTAGTAGTGAACCATATTTACTTTTGATTGGCTGAACACAATGTAAGAGATGAACAGTGTTCATCTCCTTCCGCAATTTCGACTTACTACTGCGATTGCGACATTCAATGTAGACAGTCGCTATTACGACTCCGATTCCTGACAAGTGAGCCATATCTATGTAAACAAGCCATTATGCTAACAAACAAATTAATACTGAAAGAGTCAATGTTTATGTTTTTTTTTATAAACAAATAATCCAGCACACAGATTAATAGGCTAGGGTCTACTATATAAAAAACAAAAATGTATTATTGTATTTTAGGAAAAAAAAGTAACATATTTAAAAAAATATTTTAACAAAAAAACTAATTAATCCATCTATAAAATAGAATACCGTTCAACAATATTGCTTAAAAATGCCCGTAACACATGTTCTTAGAGTACCAATACATATTTCCATCCACTTAATACAATAAATGGGTTTTAAAACTAATTTATACTGTAAAAAATTAAATTTTCTACAAAGCCCTTTTAATTTGGCCCAATAACCCTTGACCCAAGGAACGCCAAAATAGGGTTCCTACGTTCAGGGAAAGTCAGGGGAAAAAATAATATTCAGGGAAAGTCAGGGAAGCTTTAAAAAGGTCAGGGAAAGTCAGGGAAATGAGAATTCATCTCACACTTAGAAAAAAACAATGAAAATATTTTTCATATTTACTGCTTCATAAGCCACTGCCCCAATGAAGAAAGCTGAGGGGCACTTACCATGCTCAAACTTGCTGTAATACAAGTTTTGGTAGCATTTTATTTCAGAAGGTGAACGCAAAAATCTCCTGGCCTGCACATGACAATTCTTTTAACTTTAGTGATCCATTGTTTTGGTTCTTGTTCAAGGTTTGGCATCGTTTTCGTTGGATACAGTGAATTAGGACTGATTCGGATTCATCAGCAATGTCTACAAAAAAAAAAACAGTTTTTAACCAGCTCTGGCTAAGTCCAGAGCATTTTCCTGAATTCTCATACTGGATCAATGGCATTGAAAGTAATAAGTTGCAGGCATATTGTAAAGTGTGCAAAAAATTATAAACCTAAGTAATATGGGAAAGCAAGCATTAGCTTCCCATGCAAAAGGACCAACTCATATCAAAACTCTTGAAACTTTGACAAATCAACGCTCTGTGTTGACTTTTTTCTCAAAAAAGTCAAGTGATTCAGGTTCATCGAGCTCCCCTGTTTCAACAGAATCTCTGGCACACAAAGCCATTCTACCTAGTGGTGATTCGGCTGGTTGCTCGAAGAGTTTTTCTGTTTCATCAGAAATCGTAAAGCCGCTGAAGGAAGCTGTTGCCAAAAGTGAAATTAGTGTAGTGCCTCGAAGAAACCATAACACTTTTGTTTAAAAGATGATATAACTAAGGTGGAAGTAATTTGGGCTATGCAAGTTGTTTACAAAAAAATGTCTTTCAATTCGTGCAATAATTTAAGTACAATTTCTCAATTGATGTTTCCCGAGTGTTCCATTGCCAATGCCTTTACCCTTGGTGGAGACAAGGCTGCATACTTCATTGTGCATGTCTTGGCTCCATTCTTTCATAAGAATTTACTGGACTGCCTAAAATCATGTAACAACTTTGTAATTTTTTTTATGAAGCGTTGAATAAAGTTATTCAAAGAGGACAAATGGACATTGTAATAAGATTCTGGGACAAGGAAAATCATAAAGTCATCAGTCGTTACTTAAACAAGAGCACCGCTGAAGAATTACTGAAGCATTTTCTGGATGGTATTTCTCCTCTTCCACTCTCTAAGTTGATACAAGTGTCAATGGATGGGCCAAATGTCAATTTAAAGTTTATAACACTTCTTCAGGAACACATCAAATCTGTCACAGACAATGAAGTATGTATTTTGCTAAATCTGGGAACATGTGGGCTTCATGTTGTTCATGGTTCCTTGAGAACAGGAGTGGAGTCTGTTGATTGGGATTTAAGTAGCGTATTGCGTCACATGTACTACCTGTTCACTGACTCTCCAGCTCGTCGAGCATTGTTTACCCAGTTGACAGGATGTGCATCTTTTCCGTTGAAGTTCTGTGGTGTGGGGTGGTTAGAGAATGCAAAGTGCTTTCAAAGGGCATTCAAAATTTGGGACCATGTTGTTAAGTTTCTCACAGAAGCAAAACTTCCTAAAACAAAACTTGTAGAGACACTGAAAAGAGCAGCCTGTGATCCATTCCTAAAGTGTAAACTAGCTTTCTGCAAGACAATTGCAGATGAATGTCAGCCTTTTCTGCAACGGTTACAGACATCAAAACCAATGACTCCACATCTTTTTGAAACTTTAGAGAAACTCCTAAGATACCTTATGAATCGTTGCGTGAACCTGATCTGATTAAGTGCACGGGTCCAATATTGATCTAGGATTTGCAACAAAACGTTTGTTAGGCGAAACTGCAATCACAGTAAAAGAAATACAAAAACTAGAATTTATATATGAATGCCGCAGTATGTTAACCACCATGATTGTAAAACTACAAGAAAGAAGTCCCTTAAAACAGAAAACTGTGAGAGGTTTGTCTTCATTGGATCCTTGTGTTATTCAACATTCACCTCAACTAGGCCAGAAGAAATTTTCTTTTCTTTTGAAGGAACTCAACCATGCCAACATCATAAATGATGTTCTGGCTGAAAATGCCAATAAAGAATACTTGCATTTTTGCAACCTTTAAAAAGCTCAGCTTCAAGAAATATTTCGTCCTTGTGATCAGTTTAGTGATGAAGTAGGACTTGACACTTTTTATGGTAGCTTTCTAATAGGAGATGCAAACTACAAACATCTTGGGAAAGTAATAAAGAGTTGCCTTGTCTTGTCGCATGGAAATGAAACTTTTGATGGTGTTTTTCAGTCAATAAATCTTTACTGCTTGAAAATATGCATGAAAACACAGTCACTGCACAGCGTCACATTCATGATGAGATACAAGAAGCAGGAGAGATTAAAAACATACACATTAGCAAAAAGTGTTTGATTACGTGAAAGTGCTTAGAAACGCTATCATGAATATTTGGAGATGAAGAAGCAGGAAAGAAGTGAAGAAGACAAGAAGGAGTCAGAAAATAGGAAATTAGATATACAAGTTAAAGATTTAGAAGGAAAAAGAAAAAAATTAATGATGGCAAATGAAGAGAAACGAGAAGCAATAGAAGTGGAGTTGCGAGAACTGAAGAAGATTATTATTATTATTAGCACCGCGTCTTACTACCCGTTCGGGTTATACGCACTTACGCTAATGTGTAATGGTAGGTTGATTGTGAGATTAAATGAAGGACCTACAGCTTAACGTGGAATCCGAACCACGGTGGAGGCCTGGCATTCCCCACATTCACAAGATGTCTTGTCAGAGGTGAAGGAAAACTGAAGAAGAAACAATCTTCACTTTATTAAATATAGCATAGTATCTTATTGTATGACTTTTGATCATTTTAATAAAAATAAAATAGACTTGAGACATGAATAATATGAAAGCAGACACAGTTCCTCCTGTTGTGAGCTATTCAGTTCAGGATATGTACAGTTTAGGTAAAATAAGACTGTAATGATACCAAATTTTTTATATGTTCTTAGTGGCCTGTTATTTAGTACGTATTTCTGCACATGGTACCAAAGTGAATCAAGTTTGTTAGAACTTTTTGATAGGGCTAGACATATTTAATTATTTTCCATCATTTTCCCTGAACTGATTGGCAAGACGTCTGCTTTCTTATTCTTCCATGAGAAGTGAGGCAAGGTCGGCTGTAGGGGAGGAGGAGACCGAAATAAATGTATTTAAATTAATATTTTCACATGAATAGTATCATAAAGTTATAGTAGAAATTTTATGAGAAATTGGCCAGGGAACTTGGGAAAATAGTTAGGGAAAGGTCAGTGAGAATTTCTTTACAAATACTGTAGGAACCCTGCAAAAGTAAAATGGCACAATTGAACTCTATGAATATAACTTGATACTTGACAACTCATAAAAACCATACTATAATTACTAAACATGTTGGGTAAATGCACATTTTTGAAAAAAGTTCCTGTCATCAAACACTTAATTCGAGAGCACATAGCACACATAAGGCTATGAACCTACACCAAACAAAATGTATCATTTTTATATACTTCCCCCCCCCCCCCCCATTTAACAGACCCAGATACTACACAAAGTAAATGAGCATATTAGACTAACCACCATAAAAAGTAGGCCAAGGCCTATATAAGATTTTCTTTATTTTTAATTTCAAAAATTTCAACATTTTATGATTAAACTTACCTTAACAAGGTGAATCAATATAACTTAGGAACGTTAATAAAACATAATTTTTAAAAATGATTCATTTTGACAAAATAAACAAATGTACAGGAAACTTTTCTAAGAAAATGAATGTTGGTCAGCCATGTTGTTTAAAAATACACAAATTCGATTTTAGAATATATCGTATTTGAAAAAATCTTGAGCATTTTAAATAGGTGCACAGATCACAATAGCTGTGTGTTTTTTTCAGCACTGAATGATGCATGAAAATATTGTTTATGTGTACTGAAATCCCATTTGTGCTTCAGTAGGACAAGGAGACATGTGACTCATTAATCATACCTACCAAGATTGTAAATGGTTATAATAAAATCTCTTAAACATGTGTAGTACAAGTGACTGTATATCTACAGTAAACTACATTTTAAAAACAAATTAACAACATAATATTCTAAAAGTGTATCCTTATGAACATTTAAAGTAGGCCTACCCCTTTGTGGGATATTACAGTGGTGTAGTTCGTAGCATTGTTTTGGCTATGAAACGATATGATGATCTGTGAGAGGTGTGACTTGGGAGGTGGTGTGACACTTGTGCAACAAGACAGGAAGTGTAAACGGTAAAATATTGGCGAGTATTTAACATCTTTTAAATTGGAGGAAAAAAAATACAAAAACAAATGCATTAATACCATACATTATATTCTGGGTGCACCACTTACTATGCATAAGCTGCTTAATATTTATCAGAAATACTTGCTACCAAATTTTTGGAGCCCTGTAACCAATATGACCTAAATTGGTCCTTTAAGCCTAATTTAAAATTAATATTAATGCATGACTAGGCCTGAATATATTTTTTAATTATTTTAATAGTTCATTAACATAGTTGAGTGTTGATAAATGCAATTTTTGTATCGCTGATTCTTATTTCAGGATGTGAAAGATTTGCAGCTGACAAACAACCCATCATTTAAACCATCAGCTGAAAAGGGGGATGCTTACATAGATCGACAAACATCACCTTATATTTGTCCAGTGATTGGTTTGGAGATGAATGGGAAGTTTAAATTTGTTTTCGTTTGGAGTTGCGGCTGTGTTGTGTCAGAGCGTGCCCTAAAGGAAGTTAAAACTAAGACGTGTCACAAGGTAATTTGAACACAAGATTATTTTTGCACCTGTTTTTGCTCTCTCTCTGAGCTATTCACATTTAATTACAGGCACTCCATGGTGTGAGCCTGCAACCAAGCTATACAGGCCAAGTTGCTGCCATCATTAGTGATAATGCCAGTATTTATGGATAGTGTGTGTCATGTGATCAGCACAACAAGCCCTCCAGCCTTTAATTTCAGTTTTCTAAAGTGGAGCTGCTGCTAGTTTATTCAAGTTGATCCCCATTTGTCCTCATAAGGCTGTATTTTGTATTTGACCCTGTTCCAGACCCACTGCTTCACAGATACATTTTGAAAGTGCCAGAGATTGAACCCAGGGCCTCTTGATCTGTAGCCAGGAATCATTACCACAGTAATGGAGTAGAAAGATAGAATTTAGTGGAAATGTACCAGTACTTGCATTTGTGTGGAGGGAGAGTGAGAAGCTGTTTAAGAAAAGTCACCCAAAGTACATTCAACAGGAAATTGAATCCCAACCTCATTATTATTATTACTATTACTAACCGTGTTTACATAATTAAAGGGGAATTTAATACAAGCAATAAACAAACATTCATTCTGACTAATTTTTTTTTTTTTACTTAAGCCATAAAATATGGTGTTATAATTTGTGTTTGTCTAGCAATACCTATTTGATTTTTGTAACTGTTGATAGTGCCAGAAGCCATTCTCAGATGTTGATATAGTCATTATGAATGCAGAAGGAGATGACTTAGAGTTGATGAAAACTAGGCTGGAAGTTCGGCAAGCAAGGCTGAGAGCAGAAAAGAAGAATAAATGTGAGGCAAAACGTAGAAACAAAATAGCTGAGCAACCTATTGAAACAGCAGTTTCTGAATCAAGCAACTCAACAGAAACAAATAAACCAGGGGATACTTCCCAAATGAATGAATGCAATGGGCTCTCATCAACCAAGAAAGGCGTGTCTACTATATCAGTCAAAACTATCAGCAAGCTTATAGGTAATATTTTATATTGATTAAAATATAATTTTAGAAGACCTAGTAATCTTGAATTCGTCACTTAACTAACAAAATTCAACCCTCCTCAAGCAAACTCTATAACAGTGGACAATATATTAAACTCAATTATCAGCCGCACAAGTTTACCGTAGGACTTCTCCCATTGTGTGCTGATATAATCAGTCCATTCAGCAAGTGCACATTAAATACCTTATTAATAATATAGGACTTAGTAAGTTTTACTTAAATTGGTTAATATGGGATAGCAAAACATTTTATTTGAAATTTCACTGTCAGATGAAAAATATTTAATCATGATCCTTTTGATCTTTTACATAGTGTAGTATAAATTTTTTAATTTGAAGGGAGAGATTGAGAGTTCTTGATGTCTTTAAAAGCCCAGGAAAACTGTGTTTGAAAGTTCTGCTCTCCTGTAAATAAATGCAATTTTTTTAAATTCTAATTTCTGGGGATGAGAATTCAGGAAGTTGTTCAAATTTTTGTATTGTGTATATGAACAAGTTTTTGTTTAACCTTGTTCTTTGTCTTTTACTTATTTAAATGTTCAATTTATTTTCAGGTAACAAAAGTGAGATGGCTGCTAAAAGACCATCAAGTGGTGACATTTCTGACCCACAATTTAAGAAAACTAAAGGATCTTATAGTGTTTCCAGTGATCCAAGGGCTACTGAAGTGTTTAAGTCTCTGTTCACTACCCATAAGAGAGCTCGTGATCAAACAAAAGCCCACTGGGTTACATATAACCCATTTTATAACTAAAGTAAACATTTGTAGATATCAATTTAATCATTTCTGGACACTTAACAATACATAAGTTGGATCTAATTTTCTTAGTTTCTCTCTAATTCACCGTTATATTAAATTCTAACCCCTAAGCTCTCTTTTTCCTCTGGTAATCTTCCTCTTGTAGCTTCTTTGTGACCCCCGTAACCTCTACAATTTCACTATGATTTCAATTAAAATAAAATTAAAATTATTAGCCATTGGGTCACCTCATTTAAAAAAATAATAATTTCCAATTAGCTTATTTTATTTTTATGTACATAATATAAATAATAAGTTTCAATAAAAAACACTTTAAAACACTTGTTCTAATAAAATTAATTTTCTTTACATGTACAGATATTTTATTTGCCCATTCATTGAGAAAGTAGAACTAGATAAACAGAAGGGTTTGACAGTTTGTTGAAGCTTATATACATTAAATCTGTCGTGAGTCTGAAAAACTCACACATTTGAACAAAAACAAGTCTGTTGATAAACGTCCTCTTTCTTATGATGGTTACATTTCCGTTAAAAATGTACATTTATTTTAGTCTTTCATTGCCACAATTTGAATAGCCAACAATCCCTGTCTGGGTACTTATTGAAGCTAAAAAATGGGGCTACCAGTTCAATGACCATGAATAAAGCAATAATGACAAAATTAGTGAGTAGCGAAAATATTGTTTGAATAAGAGTATACGAGTAAAAAAAATGGCCGCCAGGCCTATGCAGATTGCTATTCTACACAAGCACAAGGGAATAGGTTAAGGATTCGAAGTGCCCATAACGTTTTTTTTAAGGAATATACCATCCAGTAGGTTACAAGATTTAAAAAATAAAGGTTTAAAGTAGCACAGATCTAAACTTGGGGCTGTGGAGTTGGTAAAAATATGACTCTGAGTTCAAAATAAGATTATAACTATGATAAATATATTTTAACTTTATTCTTATTTTTTTTAGGACCAATGTTTGTAATTTTGTTTGACAAATTTATTCATATATAAATTCACAATGCCAAAGAAACTTCCCATGAATTCATTTGTATTGGAGCATTTTACTGCAGTAAATTTGTTATTAGCTATTACTAATTTAATTAATATACATTAGCCATTTATGAAGTAGTTGGAGTTGGACTCTTGAGTCAGACAATAGGATAAATAGAGGAGTGTGTACCAGAGTCAAAGGATTGTTCTATTGACTCCACAGCCCTGGATAAACCTTCATAGTATACCACCATAAATAAACAAAATATACACTATATATATTCCCCCCCTACCCGCAAATTTTGAATTGAATTTTATTTTTATCTCTCATGTTGGCTGTTTTTACACTGCCTATGGGAGGCTAGCTCAACATAAATAAAGGAAAAACTTAACAAGCAGACACTTAACCAATAGGGAGCAGGTAAAGTGATAGACGACAAAGTGGTAGACAGCCAACTGCTAGACACGAAGAAACGACGTGGACCAAGTGATCGACACGAGCTGGACCATTTAATAGACAGCCAACCAGTAGACAAAATTAAAACCATTATTTGGAAGGCTGGGTGGGTCATGTGGCCGACATGACTTGGAACAACTGCTGGACAAGCTCATGTATAGGAGTACAAAGTGTTAGACAACCAAGCAGTCGACACGAGAAGACCAACTGCTCGGCAAACTTTGATATCATCCAGTTAAGAGTGGCCTAAGTGACAGGACAGTTAATTCAATATTTGATTGTCCTTGTTTACAATCAAATAATTATTTTCCCCCCAACCCGTCAGCTTAACCTCACACTTCTCAAAATATTTTTGTAGGGTTTGCGAAAGTAAAAATATAGGTGGAAATAACTCGAACTAATGATGACCTTATAAAAGAATATCACAAATTGAACAGTCACAATTAATTATGCAACACTGGCTGCAACATTAAAGAACAGTGAGCGCTGGTCCACACGTATGGCCTATCTTATTTTTATATTAATAAATTAGAAGTGAGGAGGGTATAATTTAAAGAAAATATACCCATTTTTCCATGAAGAAAGAGTTGGAAAACCATTGAGTAAAAATTCCTTAGTGGCCTTTATTAAAACTTGAAATTTGACAACAGTTTTAAAATAGTATGTAAAATTAGTAACTGACAATAAGCGACAGTAAAAAGGGTTTTTATTGTTTTTCAAAGAGATAATTTTAGTATCTAGCCTGAATGTTTAGTGCTAATTATTTTTAATTTTTAGCACCACGTTATACCTACTAGTGTGTTACTAGCCGTTCGCATTATACCCCTATATACTAACTACGTTAATGTGTTTAGGGATGAGTAAGGTTGAATTTGGAGGAACTACACCTGATTTTTCGTGGAGTGGGAGTGGAAAACCATTTATGAAAATCTACCTTCAGTCAATCGCCTGGGATCGAACCCCGATGAATGGTCTCAATGTTTAAGGTGTCGATGGATACATCGTTTAAGGTACAAGATTTAAGCTGTCAAGGTTTAAGGACCGGCTGGTAAGCGGAGTGGGTAGTAAGAGGATGGATTGGAGCTGGATGGGATCAACACGGTCATTATCGAGCCAGACTATCTCTTACTCAGGATAGAAACAGGAAGTTGTCCCTAAAAGTCCTTAAAACTTTTGATATTTCTCATTTTCGCACATTCACCTACAACATCTAGCCACATCTTACATGGCCTACCTTTTCCTTTTGATCCACACTCATCCTATTAACATGCCCAAACCAATGTAAGACACTGCTTTCACATTGACCTATTGGATTCCCTTACAAACCACACTCCTTCAGCACCCAATCACTACTGATTGTCCATACAGTTTTTTCACATACATATCTTAGAGAGCTCATCCAAACCACATTCACCTTGCTCTTGTGTTTCTCCTGAAAAACACAGCTTCATATACATAAAACAATGTTGGCATTGAACACACTTTTATACACTTAAAGTTTTGCCTATTTTGATACTACTACTTTCTCTGCAAAGTCCACATACATCCAACTACTCTCCAAGATGCATTCACCGTCTGTTGATTTCTCCAGTTATGCTTCCATTTTAACTGAACATTCTGCCCAGATACACAAATCATTCACTTGTTATAGATTAATAAACTACTATTTGTCTCTTAAAATAGTTATATTGTGTACATTTATATTCAAATAAAGTTGAGAACTGCATTAAAACATTTTAAAATGGGATTTTAAATAAATACTATTTGTAATTGACTTACAAATGAAAGGGTTGCTACTGAGAATGGTTCTTCCTGTGAGACAGATAGGTTCATCTTCTACTGTTAAGTAATAAGTATTACGATGTAAGTTTTTTATTAATGCGCGCAAAATTTATTAAAATGCTGCCAACATATTTATATCAAATAGCCCAGTTAACACGGAAATACTAAGGGATATTTATCTGTCACTCTACTTGTATTTACCTAGACTGCATTATTGTTATCGATCGTGACTTTTTGGCTTTTTTGTTTGACTAGATGTAAACATCGTCTTCTATTTAGAATACTTTTAAATAAGTATAATTTAAAACACAAAATATTTCACCTAACACATCCGTTCCCCTACAATATGTCTAAACTAGTTCTGAATTGTAACTTTAATTACATAGCTGCTTCAAATTAATTTATTATGGTCGTGAAACATCTATTTGTGCTTAGTATTATTCTCAATAGATAGCAGAAATGAAAGATATTTATTTTTTCATACAATTTTTCTCGCACTACAACGAAATGTACGAGAATAGAAATATGGCTTCCATGTTGCTGTAAACAGAAATGTTAATTTTTTTTTTACCAAAAGTTTAGTTTAAGTGACACATTCTTTAAGTTACTTAAAAATATTGTTAGTGTCAGTGAATTCGAAGGAAAAGTAAAGTGTGACGCATGAATTTACATTCAGATGTCTGCTGTAACGACTCAATCTGTACCAGGTAAATGTCATTGCAAATTGTCCTTGATCATTTATTTGTAACCATATCAAATTAATAATAACCACTTTAGTTATTAGCCAAGTATTCCTTATTAAGACAAAAGTTCTCTCCCGTAACATACAAATAAGAGCCGTCAAAATGTTCCTACTAGCCATTTATCTATTACAGCTCTGTTCATTCATGTGCTTGACAGCAATGCTGAGAAAAACTTGTTTGTTTATATCGTATATGCATTGTCACACACTTATTTTGTATCACGAATTATCCTCATTGTTAAATACTATTTATAGAAATATGTTTCCTATTTATAGCGAAGTATGAGGATATAAGTTTGCGAATATCTACACATTTAACCTGCACATATACATTGCACTTCGTAAATAATTCAAAGCCTTTTTCGGGCTGTTGATAAACTTTAACTATGGCAACTTTACCAACCAGGCTACTGTACATTTATAAATGTAGGTTCTTTGAACTCGTACAAGCCTCTTGGAAAATATCAATCAGTATAATGACTACTGCACTAATCCAAACAAAGTTGATCTTTGCACACAGATTCTCTCTCCAAGCAGGCCTTATCTAATGATTGGAGGGCTAAATATTGACCATCTTATTGTGCCATCTCTAATTCACAACTTAATATAAAAACTACCTGTAACATATAGACACTTATGAGACTTCTCATAAGTTACCATGGTGGCCAATTATATATAGGCCTAGGAATAGAATGTTAAATAGGCCTATTTAAAATCCTACTATCAAGTCACATTTAAAAAAATTCTCAAGGCAAATCAAACTATGTTTATTGAAGCAATATTAATAAAAGTGTAACTGTAAAAAAATAATTGTCTAGAAATAGCTGGGAACGGCACACTTAATGCTTTAGAAGGTCAAATATTTTTGCATACTTTGAATTGGCCCAACTATTTGATTGACATTCACAGCACAAATTGAAACTAGCAGACTAGAATAAGATTCTTTTGAATGCCTTTTACTCACTTTTAACTATACTCTTTTTAGACTCAAAATATATCACACTTCTAGTCCAAACATGATCTAATTTTTATGATCAACATTTAATCCTACATTTAGAAAATTTCTCTAAATTTATAGATCTCATTCAACCTGCACACACATGTTTAAGCTCCTAAACATGACAATCAAATATGTATATTAAACAAATTAAGATTAGTTACATAATATACTGGTATCTAAGATAAAATGCATAAGATTTTATTTACTAGACCACTATGTACATTAATGTAGCATTTAAAAAAAACATGGAAACTCATATTTTTATAGTTTCACTTTTTCTTACTTCACTTGTTTGGTTTTTTGATTTGATTTTATCATCAATATTATGGTATACTTCTCAATAACAGGATCAAGAATAAAATATTCCCTCTATATTCTTAATCATATTTATAATCACAGTCACAGGTGCCAAAACAGAAAACTCATTAATAGCGAACAAGCATGACCACTAGAAATTTCAAACATAAATTAGAAGATATTTTTCGTCTGTTATGTAAAGTGGCCTTTAATTGGTTAATTACCTACCTTTTCTTCTCACATTATCATTGACAGATACATCCAGGTTAAAGGTAACTTTCTATGTGTGACTCTGTACATATTGCCTAAAAACTTAGATTCACATAAACTTTACTCACTGTACAAAATACACGTAGCGATTATGAATGCTGTGAAGGAAAATAATGTGTGTTTGCTTCTTGTCACAATATACTATGCACTCGTCCTGTTTATTTATGGGCATATTTGTACTTTTTGACACTTTATTTAGTGACAGATTGAATGTTTTGTTCTCTCCCTATAGACTTATAATAGATTGAAACAATACATTTTGTTCAAGCTAACTTATTTTTTTAAATAAGCTTTCTGGAAATTTTAGTTTCTACCTATCGAAGGTTGAGCTGCATTTGATTTCCCTACCTACTACCTAACATTTATTTTTATGTAATGCCTGCAGTGACACTTCTGTTAGTTTCCTGGATTCTTTTGCACATTTCACATTTATGGTTTGGGTATAGGAGAAAATAGCTCCAATGATTGCTTTAAAGTCTTTGTAAAAATTGTTATACTGGTAATGTATGAATATTGTACATCAGGCATGTTAAATTTGCGGTCCGCAGGCCACACATGGCCTGAAGCATGCTTCTGTTTGGCCCACAGACCTTTTGATGAGCCAACAAACAATGCAGCTTGGTTTGTAATTATATTATTATTATTATTATTATATTATTATTATTATTATTATTATATTATTATTATTATTATTATTATATTATTATTATTATTATTATTTATTATTATTATTATTATTATTATATTATTATTATATTATTATTATTATTATTATTATTATTATTATTATTATTATTATTATTATTATTATTATTATTATTATTATATTATTATTATTATTATTATTATTATTATTATTATTATTATTATTATTATTATTATTAATTATTATTTATTATTATTATTATTATTATTATTATTATTATTATTATTATTATTATTATTATTATTATTTTATTATTATTATTATTATTATTATTATTATTATTATTATTATTATTATTATTATTATTTATTATTATTATTATTATTATTATTATTATTATTATTATTATTATTATTATTATTATTATTATTATTATTATTATTATTATTATTATTATTATTATTATTATTATTATTATTATTATTATTATTATTATTATTATTATTATTATTATTATTATTATTATTATTATTATTATTATTATTATTATTATTATTATTATTATTATTATTATTATTATTATTATTTATTATTATTATTATTATTATTATTATTATTATTATTATTATTATTATTATTATTATTATTATATTATTATTATTATTATTATTATTATTATTATTATTATTATTATTATTATTATTATTATTATTATTATTATTATTATTATTTATTATTATTATTATTATTTATTATTATTATTATTATTATTATTATTATTATTAATTATTATTTATTATTATTATTTTATTATTATTTTATTATTTATTATTATTTATTATTTATTATTTATTATATTATTATTATTCATTATATTTATTATTATTATATATTATTATATTAATTATTATTATATTATTATTTTATTATTTATTTTATTATTATTATTATTATTAATTATATTATTATTATTATTATTTATTTATATTATTAATTTAATTATTTATATTATTATTAAATTATTATTATTAATTTATTATTATATAATTATTATTATTATTATAATTATTATTATTATTATTTATTATTTTATTATTATTTTATTTATTATTAATTTTATTATTATTATTATTATTATATTAAATTATTATTATTAATTATATTTTATTAATTATTATTATTTTATTATTATATATTATATTATTATTACTATTAATTATTATTAATATTATTATAATTTATTAATATTATTAATATTATTAATATTATTAATATTATTAATAATTATTAATATTTATTAATATTATTAATATTATTAATATTATTTAATTTATTAATATTATTAATATTATTTAATATTTTAATAAATTAATAATATTATAATATTAATAATATTGTTATTGTTATTGTTATTATTATCATGGTAGAAATAACATATTTGGAATTATTATATTAATTGGGGAAATCTAGCAATTCTCCATATTGTTAAAAAAAAAAAATCTTATTCATAGAAGGCAGTAAAAGTGCATTTTTCTTAGAATCAATATTTAATTTCTTGTAACACTTTTCCAGAAAGCTGTTTTTTTTTTAAAATTGTAATAATAAGGATTTTATACTTGAGTTGGTTTTTTTTCCCAAGATTGTGCCAATTTTTAATTTTTTGAAATGTTGCCCCTTCAAAATTTTAATTTTCAATGTGGCCATTGTGATGAAAGGAGTTTGACACACCTAGTGTACATATTTTTTTTTACGTCCATTACTGTTTTCACCTTGTGGCCTGGGCCAGTTTTTTTATTAAAGCCATATATTTTCCACTATCGGCTAGCGCCGGTCATAGCTTCATATACCTTATAATCTAACTTAAGATTAGGACAGGCACAACATACAGTCCTCATTAATTCATCATTGTGAAAGGGTAAACTCACATTTAATCATTGATAAATTTTTCGGCCATGCAGGAAATATAACCCTGATTTCTCTTATACGAGCGTTTGAACACATGGGTACTTAGCCAATTGCTCTACAGGTTATTTAATTAATTAGTATACTCTAATTTCTGTAGAAATGTGATAATCATTCATTTTCTAGGCCGGCTCAAGGATTTCAAGTGCCCTTGGTGGTACCTAAAATGTGTGCCCCAGTTGTATTCCGTATACTATAAATAAACTGCACCCCATGCAAGACACAAAATGATGATAATAATATTTGCAAAAATACTGGTCAAAACCAAGTACCTAATGAAAAAGGAGCTATTAAATACAAAATATATGTTCCCTTTTCATCAATATTTGCAAAAATACTATCCATTTATCCCCCTAAGCTTTTAATTACATATAAAAGTGATTCACTGACAAAGTAACCATAAAAGGAATTATATTGTTAAAACCATATTGTCATTAAATATATAAGTATTATTAATATCGATAAAATATTTAAATGTTATTTCTTTATTTAAAATAATTATTAGCTTATTTAATATAAATAATTATAATTTAAAAAAATGTTGTAATGCCCTCTAGGATTTTTGTGTCCTCAGCAAAAGCCTAGCTCTGGATTGGCTCATTTTGGGTTATCGTTGCTTTGTATTTTAAACTGTCTGAATTGTCATTTGTACTCATATTATTACTGTAATATTCAGGTAAGCTCATTGTAAATTAACAAAGGATGATCCAATTAATTTCTTAAAAGGGTTTGTGTGCATATTTATACCATACTCATTTCATTCTATTCTTATAACTCCATGTTCAGCTCAAGTTGGTCAAACCTTCAAATAGAGCTGTATCCCACAATTCGATTGAAACACAAAGAAACATAATATAATCATGAAAAATAAATTTGTTGCCTACATTGTTTAATTCTTGTCAGATATTTAAAGATTAAATATTTACATTTGCACTTTTGCTGAACATGCAACTTTCTTTGTTAAAGCAATTGATTTTGTATAATAAATACTATATGAACAAAGTGATGTTTATTGCACAGGGACTGACCCCAGCAAGGTCATCCAGAAACGACGCGCTGGCTCCATAGGGTAAGTACGACTGTTTATTTTCTGTGACCTTGCTTTTTCAATTGGCAAGTTTGCATTTAATTTATTTAACGAAGCTTAACAGTATTGCATGTAAAATTGTCTCAAAAATGCTAATTTAAAAATATGTTTATTTGTATCATATCTATAACTACACTACACTATTTCTAAAACAATATATTTCAGTAAAAAAAATCCTACCCTATTTTATACATATATATACTTCAATTTAAATAGAGACAAACTTGATATAATATTTCCTTGCATACATCTATTGGATTTAATTTCAGTTTAAAAAATATTATAATCTTAATATAGTTTCATGTAAAGATTAGTATATTATTTGCATGTAAATTATACACTTTTATGGTTTATTGTACAGAATGTTTTATTTGCATGCCGTATATTATACACTCATAGTATTGGGTTCTGGTGTTTGGATTAAGCATCCCAGTTGCAATTTTTCTCTGACATAAGCTAGATGCCTCATTTTCTGCGCTGATATGCAGTAATCCATTTTAGGCTATTGTTCATAATTATGTTTATTATGAGCCTGGATATATTAATTTTTTTTTAGCAAAACCTGGAAATAATTAGTACAAAGATGAAACCAAAGCCATTTGCTCTTGAAAAATATCATAAATAACATATCCAAAGTATACCAAAATATGGTTGGTGGAAAGATGCAATTTTTCAAAATGGTGTCCGAAAATGACACTGTCACTGTTTATTATTGAAATACTGACTTCCCTATCACAATTAGCGAAATTATATTCCAGACTTTATTGTTCCTCTTGAAATTTACTTTTCAATGATACCAATCATACCTGTAAGTAGCTACCCGCAAGTGGAACTTATGAATCATGATGAATGCATTGTACATCCCACAAGGTAAATAATAAAGTTATACTAAACTAACAAGATATATGCAATCACATTTTATTAGAAAACAATATATACTTATTTTGTAACGATATTTCTGCATAAGCCATAACATAGACACCATAATATATTTAAAGTATAATATCATTAATTATATAGATAGTATACATATGAAATTGAGACATTTACCAAAATTATACAATTGATTTGATTCATGGAATACAATATTTTTAAAAGGTATTCAGACAGTGAAGCATTTAAA